>MU781579.1:4341-20634 GCA_026770625.1 Nicotiana glauca
GTTGTGGATTATTTCCTCACAGGATAGAATGAGTTACACACTGATGTAGTGGTACTTCAAACCTCAGTGTTTTAGCGAACACAAAGTTCGATATCAAATCACACTTACTGTTGCTCTGTTTGATGTTAAAAGTATGCAAAGGAGGAGGAGAAACTCAGAAAATCGTATAGAAATTCTGAGCAGAATTGTCTTGTATTTATAGACAAAGTTAGGCTGAAATCTGAAGAGGTGCAACTTTCAGAATGGCTGTTTATGCAAAACGGCCTCATCATAAAATGTCATAACATAAATGGATATTTACTCAACAATAAAGAGGGAAGATTGAAGAGGTTAGTTTAATTTCAATTACACAACTGAAAAACGGATTGGATTTAATATTAATATTTATTTTAATAATAATATTTTATTATTAAAATAAATATTTAATAATATTTATGCTAATATTTTACTATTAATAAATAAATTCAGTCCAAAAAATTAATTAATCAATCGATCATTTGACCAAATCTGAATCCTAAGCTGAAGTCAAAGCCGAGCCGAGCGAGCGAGCGACGACGATAATGCGAGGCTTGCCTTATTTTTAACTCTTTAAGAGCTGGAAGAAGAGCAATTGATTATATACCCATTAAAAACTTCTTCCTCTTCCAATATGGGATAATGTCCCTTCATTACGGAGGGAATCTCAAATAAAACTCAAATATTTTATTTTCCCTCCATTTCCCATTTACCCTCTTTTAAGCTATATTAAGCTTAATAAACCAACAATCTCTCTCATGAATGGGGAATGGCTATATCACGGAGATATGCATGAAAAAACTGTGTGATTTGCAAGTAAGGATTAATTGCATCTAGGTAAGTAGGTTTCCCTTTGAACTTTCCATAGTGAACTTATGTCGGATATACTCGGTCAATCGGTAAATTTGATATCTTTGAACCGTCAAACTTTGGTGTATACCTAGACAACCATAAGTCACACAACCAACTCTTAACTGTTTTCGGTTCTTACTGTTGTGTTCGTTTCAGCCATGAACACCACCTGGTTTCATAAGTGCGTAGAGAACTGGCCTTATAAAATTCTCCTTGAAGCGGCTAAGACTTCACTCTTACATAGGTGATTCCTAAATGTGTCATCCCATAGATACACTATTTGATATACCCTGTATCAAATTTAGAAATCATTAAAAAGCCTTAATGCTTTATCCTTGGCACTGAACATTGTCTCATCACGAGAATGGACCAAAATTTTAGTTGACAATGTTGAACCGTCATTAATAACTTTATTTGATCTCCTTGAACCTAGATCTTGGGATCTCCAGTCTTCTAGGTAGGGTTACCGCCACATTGACTTGTTCTCGGCCATAGTCTCATTCCCCTTGATGATTTCTCAACTACCTCTCTAGTTCGGACTTTTGTAAGTGGATCCAGCATATTATCACATGACTTTACATAGTCAATCGTGATAATTCCTCTAGAGAGTATTGCCTAACGGTTGTATGTCTTCATCGTATATGACGAGATTTATCGTTATACACATCGCTCCCAGCCCTTCCAATTACCGCTTGACTATCGCAATGTACGCATATTAGTGCCAACGATTTGGACCAAAATGGAATATGTTCCAAGAAATTTCGGAGCCATTCAGCTTCTTCATTGGCTTTATCTAAGGCTATGAATTCAGCCTCCATGGTAGGGCGGGCAATACAAGTTTGTTTGGATGACTTCCAAGATACCGCTTCTCCACCAATAGTGAATATATATCCACTTGTGGACTTGGAATCAGTTGATTCGGTGATCCAATTTGCATCATAGTATCCCTCAATGACTACAAGATATTTACTATAGTGCAAAGCAAAATCCTGGGTATGTACTAAATACCCCAAAACTCATTTCATGGCCATCCAATGAGATTGACCTGGATTGTTCCTATATCGAATCAATTTACTTATAGCACAAGCTATATCTGGTCATGTACAAATCATGATGTATATTAATCAACCCAACATATGAGCATTATCCAATTGTGATATGCTTTGGCCTTTGTTCTTTGCTAATGCAAGATTCACGTCAATTGGAGTCTTTGTAACCTTAAAGCCCAAGTGCTTGAATTTTCTATGTACTGTCTTAATATAATGAGATTGTGACAATGCCAGCCCTTGAGAAGTCTTATGGATCTTAATTCCTAGAATTAAATCAGCAACTCCCAAGCCTTTCATATCAAACTTGCCTGTTAGCATGCGCTTAATCACATTTATGTTGGCAATGTCATTACTCGTTATCGGCATATCATCCACATATAAGCAAATAATGACTATGTGAATTGGAACATTTTTAATGTGCACACATTTATTACATTCATTTATTTTAAAATCATTTGACGATATTGTTTGGTCAAATTTCACATCCTATTATTTGGGTGCTTGTTTTAGTCCGTAAAGGGACATAACAAGTCTACATACCTTCTTTTCTTTACCTGGAACAACAAACCCTTCAGGTTGCTCCATGTAAATTTTTTTCCTCCAACTCTCCATTTAAGAAGGCTGTCTTAACATGAATTTGATGAATTTCAAGACCATAAACTGCAGCTAACGCTACTAACGTTCGTATGGATGTAATTCATATACCTGGAGAGTATGTATCGAAATAGTCAATACCTTCTCGTTGTATATACCTTTTGACCACAAGTATTGCCTTAAATTTGTGAATAGAGCCATCATCTTTCATTTTCCTCTTAAATATCCATTTAGAACCTAACGGTTTATTTCCAAGAGGAAGATCAACCAATTCTCATGTATGGTTGTTCAGTATGGATTCTATTTCACTATTGACTGCCTCTTTCCAAAATAATGATTCCAAAGAAGACATAGCTTATTTAAATATTTGGGGCTCATTTTCCAATAAGAAAGTCACAAAATCTGGTCCAAATGAAGTTGACGTTCTTTGACGTTTACTATGTCTTGGATCCTCTTGATTAAGTGTACTTTCTTTTGTTTCTTCCCGAGATCATTTAGATTCTTCATCAATCGACTCACATTCCTTTTTATATGGATATATATTTTCAAAAAACTCAACATTATCTGATTTAGTATGAATGTCGGGATTTTCTGATTTATGAATCAGAAATCTATATGCTTTACTATTAGTCGCATATCCTATAAAAACACAATCAACGATTTTGGGCCTTATTCTTACCCTTTTAGGTTTAGGAACTTGCACTTTTGCCAAACACTCCACACTTTAAATAATTCAAGTTGCGCTTCCTTCTTTTCCATTTTTCATATGGAATGGATTGTGTTTTGTATAGGGTACTCGATTTAGTATTCGGCTAGCCGTAAGAACGGCTTCCCCCCACAAGTTCTGTGGCAAACCAGAACTTATCAATAATGCTTTCATCATCTCCTTAATAAACTATTCTTTCTTTCTGCAATCCTATTGGATTGGGGCGTATAAGGGCCATATTTTGATGAATAATTCTATATTCTAAACATATTTATTCAAAAGGAGATCCATATTCACCACCCCTATCACTTCTTATCATTTTGATTTTCTTGTTAAATTGTGTTTCAACTTCATTTTTGTATTGCTTGAATGCGTCTATTGCTTTATCTGTATTATTAAGTAAGTAAACATAGCAATATCGAGTACTGTCGTTAATAAAAGTTATGAAATACTTCTTTTCACCGCGAGATGGTATTGACTTCATGTCACAAATATCTGTGTATAAGGATGTTTAACATACTTAGATTCCACAAATAATTAATATTTTGATTTGTCATATTCAAACTTAGGCAATACTTCCAAATTAATCATTTTTCGCAAGATTTTGTAATTAACATGACCCAAACGTATATGTCATAATTCATTTGACTCAAGTAAGTAAGACGAAACTGAAATTTTATTATTATTTTCAACAACCATTATATTCAGCTTGAAAAGGCCCTCGGTGAGGTAACATTTTCCTACAAACATCTCGTTCTTACTTATTACAATCTTATAAGATACAAATAAAATATTTAAAACCATTCTTAACAAGAAGTTTAGCAGAGACTAAATTCTTCCTAATCTCGGGAACATGAAGGACGTTGTTCAAAGTCACCACTTTGCCGGAAATCATATTAGGAAATATCTTCCCACATCCTTCAATCTTGGCCTTTGCAGCATTCTCCATAGAAAGCATCTCATCGGGTCCAACAGGAGCATATGTAGCAAAAGCTTCTCTAACAGCACAAACATGACGAGTGGCTCCAGAATCAATCCACCACTCTTTAGGATTTTCAACCAAGTTGCATTCGGAAATCATGGCACACAAGTCATCAACATCATCATGCTTTTCAACCATGTTTGCTTGGCCCTTCTTCTTGTTTTTCTTCAGAGCATGACACCCCGTAGATTTGTGTCCATCTTTTCCGCAGTTGTAGCAATTTCCACTGAATCGCTTCTTGCTTGGGTTGTATTTCGGTCCAAAAGCCTTCTTTCTCCTTTTGTTTTCTTCAACAATATTTGCTCCCATTATTGTTGAGTTTCCACAGCTTCTCTTGTCAGCAACTTTATTGTCCTATTCGATTCTCAACTGAACAATGAGATCTTCAAGGGACATCTCCTTGCATTTGTGTTTCAAATAATTTTGAAGTCCTTCCACAACATAGGCAACTTGTCAATCATCGCTACAACTTGGAATGCTTTATTGATGACAAGACCTTGAATGAAAATTCTGTTAGTAAATATAATAAAATTAATACTGCCAACACTAGTATTAAATCTACTTATACCTTCAGTAAGGAGATCGTGATTAATCACTTGCAATTCCTGGACTTGGGTAATAATAGACTTGTTATCTACCATTTTGTCATCCAAAAACTTTGTAGCAACAAACTTCTTCAACCCGGCATATTCAGTTTTGTATTTCTTTCAAGCGCAATCCATAGTTCTTTTGACGTTTTCACGCCACTGTAGACGTTATACTAAGCATCCTGCAGCTCGCTTAGAATATAATTCTTGCACAAAAAATCTAAATGCTTCCACGCCTCAATCACGAGAAAGCGTTCAGTCTCTGGAGTTTCATCGGACAACACAAGAACTTCTGGAGACTTAGAGTAGTCAAGTAGAAGAACATATTTTTCTGCCAGCGCTTGAAATCATTCCCGAAAATGTTTTTTGGTTTCTCCACCAATGCCAATGCTGCCGGTGTGTTCGACGCGTTGAGGAATTGGCAGTCACCATTGGAACAACTTAGTTCACATTATCATTAGTCATTTCTATTAAAGAATGACAAAAACATTAAATCACGTAGATTTTAATCTCCAATAGAGTACAAAACCACAAAAGTTTTACTCTCCAAAAACAGTGAATACAAATCCAGAAAATATATTAAATTCTTTAAGCTTGCTAGTAAACTATATTTGTAAAATAATTCTGGAAAATATAAATGAACATAAATAGAAATAAAATTTTAATCCGATCCCACTAAATTCACAGTGTTTCCTTAAGGAATTTAATCCTCTCCTAGTACCCAAGGTTGTGGATTATTTCCTCCCAGGATAGAACGAATTATACGCTAGTATAGTGGTACTTCAAACCCCAGTGTTTCAACGAACACAATGTTCGGTAGCAAATCACACTTACTGTTGCTTTGTTTGATGTTAAAAGTATGCAGAAGAAGGAGGAAAAACTCATAAAATCGTATGAAAATTCTTAGCAGAATAGTCTTATATTTATAGCCAAAATTGAGCTGAAATCTAAAGAGGCGCAACTCTTCAGAATGGCTGTTTATGCAAAACGGTAATAGCATAAATGGCATAACATAAATGGCTATTTACTCAACAATAAAGTCGAAAAATTAAAGAGGATATTTTAATTTTCAGTTACACAACTGAAAAACGGATTGGAATTAATATTAATATTTATTTTAATATTAATATTCTATTATTAAAATAAATATTTAATAATATTTCTGCTAATATTTTACTATTAACAAATAAATTTGGTCCAAAATATTAAGCAATCAATCGATCATTTGACCAACTCCAAATCCTAATCCAAAGCCAAAGCCGAGCCGAGCAAGTGACGACGATGACGGCGCGAGGCTTGCCTTCTTCTCAACTCTTTAAGAGCTAGAAGAAGAGCATTTGCTTATATACCCATAAAAACTTCTTCCTCTTCCAATATGGGACAATGTCCCTTTGCCGGAGGGGAGGGTAGGAACTTAAAATTTCACTTAAAATTTTATTCCTCCATTTTTCATTCACCCCATTTTAAGCATTAATAGCTTAAAACCCAAACAAATACATGCTTATGTGTATTACCAGTTGTTATGTGCCTTTACTTTTCATATTTATATTTAGTTAAGTATTCAGTTTTAACATTAATTCTTGCATCACTGTGATCACATTTAGTTGGGAGAAGTGGCTAACCTCCCCCAACGTGAGTGACATGATGCTAGGGTTAGCTGCCCCACGCTCAGAGGTGTCAATTGTTTGTTGGGGAGATACGCTAACACTCATGCGTGTTCCCAGATACTCACGTATGCATGGCCACTACCGTAACAATTTCCAGAAAGTTATGTTTTAAAATGTATAACTCAGTTTCTATTTCAAATATCAATTATGGACTCAATTTCTATGTTAAGTTTGAGTTTCCGCTTACAGTTTGCTTATAGTTTCAGTTTCCAGCTTATTGCTTGTTTATAAAATTTTGTATGATTTTTTCGTATAAATTCTCACTTTATTTTAAAAGAGTGTATGAAATAGAAAATTCAGAGGGGTGGGTGGTGTAAAAAATCCAAAAAATAGTTATTTAAAAAAAATTAATTTTTTTTGGAGGCTGACGGGGTCGGGAGGTAGTGTGAAAAGTCAAAAATAAAAAACTATTATAAACTTTAAAAGGGGGGGATATGGTTGGGGTATAAGAATTTTTTTATAAAAGTAAAATAAGATATATTAAAAAAATAGAAGGGGGGAAAGATAGGGTTGGGGGGGATAGTAGGGCTTAGAATGGGGTAGGTGGTGGAAGGTGGGGGTTATGGCTGTAGGTGGTATAAGGGGGAGATAAAGGTAGTTTGGGGTAGGTGGTAAGGGTGATAGCAGTGGTGGTTTAAGTGATGGGGTGGGGTAGGGTATGGGATAATGGCTGGAGTGAGGTGGTGGGGGGAGGGGGGTGATTGAGGAGAGGTGGGGTTTCCTTTTTAAAGTTATATGACCTATCCTCAGGGTAAACATCCCTCGTGGCTTCAGGGGCTAAGCAAAAAAATAAAATAAAAATACAAGAAGGGGTATAAACCTTACCTTTGATCTTATGGTGATTCATTAGCCACCTCTCTTACTAAGCCCAACCAACTCATTCCCAGATAATAAGAAAGCAAAATCTAGTCAACTATGCACCTAGAAGAGAGACTCCTCTCAATACAATAGCTAAGTGATGGTTTGATGCTCATTACATAGTCCAAGCACCAAATTTATTCAACGTGGTTCTTTTATCCTTTTTGTCTTCCTTCTTTTGAAGCTCACCAAACCAAACATATCTATCCAAATGAGTCATTTGATGTGAGCAGGAACATCCGGAGACATGTATAAGTACTACACATGGTAATAAGAGTATAACTATGTTTGGATAAAGCATATGCAATCGAACCACATCTCCCTCCCTAAAAATGTAACTACAAGAAAATAACTGGAGCAATCGAATAATATCTTGAAGGCTGGTAAAAGTGTGGTGAAGATGCCAAGGTGGAATAACTCTACCCTCAATCCAACGAACTAAGAGCTCAGAATCAACCTCAATTATAACTCTTGAATATCCATTAATTATTCACCAACCTAATTCAATGGAGGCAGCTTCTAGTTTAGCTTTGTTACCGATACCATCCCCTGAAGGTGCAACAAAAGCATAGATGAGATCCCCGTAGCAGGGGAGGTGGGTTGGGTTTGTAGGTTTGGGGGTGGATTTGGTGGTGGTAGGGCATGTGGAGGGTGGGTTGGGGAATGCGTTGATGTGTTAAAGTAAAGTTTTGAAACTTCATTTTCCTTTGTATCTTGCGTTTTGTATATGGCCAAAATTAGAAGAGTTCAACTTTGGGATTATTATAGCATTCTATGCCTAACCTCGAGGAACTTGAAGGAGAATTTGATGTATGCCCCCGAGGTGCATCCCTTGAGGGAGCACATCGAAGGTAAATCTCAGAGCAGCACAAATAGATGATCGTCATGAAAAGGCGGAAAAACTCCCATAAGCACATGGTTAAAGTTGACCAGGTCTGCAAGAATAGTACCAATCCGTATTAATTCATTTTACAGCTGTACTAATAGCCTTTCCCCATCATTATTAGACATGTACTATGTTGGGATCCCCCCTCCTATATAAAGGGGACCCTTGTCATCTTGTAAAGGGATTCAGATTATTACACCACATATTGAATACAATACAACATTCTCTGCTCTTAGCTTAAGCAATTATTTTATAAATTTATTACTTATTCATTCATTGTTCATTTATTGTTATTCTATTGCTCATCATAAACCGCAAAAGGCTATCTTAAGGCCCTCATTATCATTGATTCTTCATCAATCGGTCATTGCTATTAGCACGTCTAGACCTCGAGGCCTTGCTTCAGCCAGCTCGAGGCCCAGCCTTGTGACCTTATTGGTTTGCATTTCTTATTTTCTTTACTCACACATAACATGTATTTCTTAACAACTAGTATTAAAATGGATCACGTATTTTTAAAAGCAAAAAATCAAATATAATTGTAGTTATCATTTTCAAGGTAAAGTTTGGCACCCACCATGGGGCTAAGAATAATAGTGATTTTTTTGCTGCTAGTTTTATGAAAACACAAAGTTATTCTTCACACTTTTTCTCGTCCAAGAATCTCTGATTTCAGGTAAAAAAAATGTCTAACTCAGCAAATGAACGTGAAAATAATGGTATTGGGCTTCAGGGAGAAAACAGTGCAGACACTGGTTTACCACCGCAAAACCCAAGGGTAGCACCAGCAGATGCTGTTATACCACTGCAAAACCTAGGGGAGGCACCAATCCCCATTGACGTGAGCTCGCGGAACACTGTGCATGTCGATGTAAGCTCTCCTACAGACAGATACGCGCCCAGTAAGGAAAGAGACGTTAGTCTTCAAGTCATTTTTGAAATGTTGCAAGCACAATAGGGGGCTATTGCTTAGCTACAAAGCCACTAAAAAACCCCAACCATAGTAGCACCGAAAATGGCTCCTCGAGTCGAGCAGTTACCTGAGAGATCGAGCAATAATGGGTCAACAATGGACCCCGCTATTATGAAGATGCTCGAGGACTTTACCAAAAGAATTGAATCAGGAGAAAAGAAGATACAAGAAAACGATAAAAGGGTGGAGATTTATAACTCAAGGGTCGATCAGATCCCGGGCTCGCCCCCGATTATGGAGGGCATAGATTCAAATAAGTTCATGTAGAAACCATTCCCACCAAGTGCGGCTCCAAAGCCCATCCCAAAGAAGTTCAGAATGCTCGACGTCCTGAAATTCAACGGGACCATTGCCCATAATGAGCACATCACCGCTTATACTTGTTATGTAAAAGAAAATGTCTTAAACGACGATGAGATAGAGTCTGTCCTGTTAAAGAAATTTGGAGAAACGTTGTCGAAAGGGGCTAGGATGTGGTATCATAACTTGCCCCCAAATTCAATAGACTCATTTGCCATATTGGCGGATTCTATTTTGAGGGCACACACTGGTGCCATCAAGGTAGCCACCAGGAAGTCCGATATCTTCAAAATCAAACAGAGAGAGAACGAGATGCTAAGGAAATTCGTATCTCATTTTCAGATGGAGCGAATGGAGTTACCACCAGTCTCTGATGACTGGGCAATACAAGGCATCACTCAAGGCTTGAACGAACGAAGATCGGTAGCTTCAAGGCAGTTAAAACTAAATTTGATCAAATATCCTGCCGTAACCTAGGCAGATGTGCACAACAAGTACCAATCAAAGTTTAGGGCCAAAGACGACCAACTAGGAGCCCCATCGGGCTCAGTATATCCCAGCAGACTCTCTACAAAGGAGAAAAGGTTTACAAAAATAGAGCCAAGATCAAACAGAGAAAGATACCAGTCGTATGTAGAAGATCGAAGAAACGCACCAAGGCGTAACATGCCTCAAGGCGATCGAAGGATAGATTGAGTTCAAAAGTCCCGGGGACTTATAGGTAAAGCCGAGTTTGATAGGCACTTTGGGCTGTTAGAGGAACCCCGGCTATCTGAGTACAATTTTAACGTCGATGTCTCAGGCATCGATCGGCCATAGGGAAAATCAAAGATGCTAGATAGCCAAAACCCGTACTATCAGACCCTTCACAGAGGAATCCTAACTTGATGTGTAAGTATGAAGGTACTCACGGTCATAGGACCGAGGATTGTATGCAACTTAGGGAGGAGGTAGCCCGTTTGTTCAACGAAGGGCATCTTCATGAATTTCTCAGTGACCGAGCTAAGAAACATTTTCGAGAAAGAGATGCAAACAGGAAAAATGAACCAGAAGAACCATAGCACGTCATCCACATGATTTTTAGAGGGGCCGACGCCCCACATGAACCCGTTTTCAAATGGACAAAAATATCCATCACCAGGGAGAGGCAAACTCAGAGTTACATACCAGAGGATGCTCTCACGTTCAGCAAAGAGGACATCGAGACCTCGTCTCAGCCTCATAATGACGCATTGGTAATTTATATTCTTTTGAATAAAATTCAGATTAAACGTGTGATCGTGAATCCAGGTAGCTCAGCCAACATAATCAGGTGGAGGGTGGTGGAGCAGCTCAGACTACTCGACCAGATCGTACCCGCCTCTCGAGTCCTCAATGGATTCAACATGGCGAGCGAGACAAAAAAAGGGGAAATCATCCTCCCGATCAACGTAACCGGTACAGTCCAAGATACCAAGTTTCATGTCATCGAAGGTGACATGAGATACAATGCCTTACTTGGAAGGCCGTGGATACACAGTATGAGGGCAGCACCCTCGACCCTCCATCAAACAAAGAAATTTCCAACCAAGGATAGAGTAAAAGCAGTATACGGGAAGCAGCATGCAGCAAGAGCAATGTTCGCGATGCACGCCATGACACCGGCATCGACGTGCACTACATCAAAGAGGCCAAAAGTCAAGTAAAAAAATCAGCTAGCAACTACAACCTACATTCTCAGCTACATCAAAACGAGTGAGTAAAGGACCACGCCGCGTCCCCGGAACAAGAAATTGGAATTTATCAAAGCTCGAACGCCATTATTAAGGTATAAACCTATCCCTTTTTATTTATGTTTTATACTAACTTACTGTAGGTGTTCAATTAAGAGGAATTGAAGCGCCCTCCCTCTCGAAGAGCTTGGGTTTTAAAGCACGCGCTGCGCTTTTTTTCCCTTAGACTGGATTTTATCCTGGACGCATTTCAGCAGCGAGGTTTTTAACGAGGAAACATCTATATGCTACCTGAAGAGAACTCATCAAGTATTCAAGGCTTCTCTTCAATCAACCTCAAAGGGGGGCATCACCCCAGGAGGTCACCCCTTGTAAGAAATCGAAACGCCTAGGAGGACCTCGATAGGAGAATATTGTATTGTACCAAATGGTCAAATGAACCATGTCCATGTAGAATAATCAAACCTCCATAGGTAGAAAACATATATGCATATATCAAGTAATTGAGGAAGCCCCCTTTCTTATCAAAACACTTTACACCTCAAAGAAGTTCAATACTTTCTCATAAGACGGTTCAAGGGCCAGAAACTCTTGAACATTCGGGGACTGTCATCGACATCCAGCTCATTGAGACCTTGAAAACTCAAATTTGTAAGACCTTAATCAGGTAACATTGAGCTCATAAGACCTCAGTGAGGCAATATCAAATCTGTAAGACCTTAACAAGGCGTGCTCAAATTTATAAGACCTTAAAAAGGCATAACCCAAGGCTATATGTCGAACTTGTAAGACCCCTAAAAAGGCATACCCTCAATAGTAATTGAAGCAATGATAGTTGTGATCAAAGGCGGAGCCAGGATTTCAAGCTTATGAGTTCAGGATTCTAATCGTTTTAAGTTACTGGGTTTTAAATTAGTAATTAATATATATTTAATAGATTTTTAAAACAAATACAAAGTTCGAATTAAAGCTACTGGTTCGCCAAACCCGTTCCCACACTCTATCTTCGCCCCTGGTTGTGATGACAGAGGTGGTTAGGGGTGTGCATTCGAATCGGTTTATCGATAAATCGAATCGATTATTTGTTATCGGTTTATCGATATCGGTTTATCGATTTATCGATTTCGATTTCGAAATTTTCCTTATCGAGTTATCGATTTCGATTATGATTTGTCCTCTTCGGTTTATCGATAAACCGATAAGATATATTAAAAAGACAAATATACCCTTATTTTATAATACTATTACTACCCTTTCCTTCACTTAACCCTAATACCCTATTATTTTCTTCAGCGCCGCTTGCCCGTTTCTCTTTAGTGAGTGTGAGTCTTCAGCATTTTCTTTCAAATCGCCACTTGCCACCATCCAATCGAGATCTGGTCTATCGAAAATATAGTCTCTGTTGATTATCGTCATTTCCCGTACTCCTAATTTCTTTATTCAACTTTTTCTTTTCTCTTAATCTCTTTTATTTAAAGGAATGCTTTCTGTGTAAATTTTTCTGTTTCGTTATTATTGATAGTAAAGACTTTAATCTGTTTTGTTATTTTTGGTTATATGTTTCGTGTTTCGTTATTATCTTTTGATCTGTTTTGTTATCTTTCTGTGGGAAAATGTTTCGTTATTTGTTTCCCCTTTCATCATTGGCATTCGTATAGACTGAAAATTGGTCAATAGTGAGAGAGAGAAGATAAATAAGTTACTTTGTTTTTCTCGTCTAGCTCAACAGAATGGAAATCCTGAAAATTACATAACTTTGGTGTGATTGGAAAAACCATGAAAATAATTACAACTTCTGAGCTTTGCAAGAAGATGATAGTATGAAATTATCTCACTGTTTGTATATGATCGATTTTCAAAATGGCTTAATTAAAGAAGGGTACTTTGGAAAAGTTAGAATCTCACAGTCAAGTGAATAGCTACGAATAGCTTCAGCTATTTTGACATTGTAATTTTGAAACTGAAGCAGATATATGAATTTCGTATGTTTAAGAAACTTATTTAAATTAATTTCTTTCCGGCCATAATTTTTAGGTCAAGAGCGAGGAGTGTTGACTTCGTCTTGCTTTGCACCTTTGCTTCATTCAACTCGTTTAAGACTATAAGTTACATTCTTCATTCACTTCATATGGCTGTAAATGAGTTGCGTATTGCAAGCACTACTAGAATTCCGTAAAAAAGCAACCAAAATATGGCAACCAACGTTGATCTGTCAAAAAAAGCGACCAACGTTGGTCGCCAAGATGGATAAAATACCTAAATAATTATTCTAAATAAACTAGCGACTAAGTTTGGTCGCCATTTGGTCGCTGGTTTGGTCAAAATGTTGACCGGAATGGTCAGACTTCCTTGGTTAAACAAATACTTAAATTAGCAACCAACGTTGGTCCCAAAAGCAGGACCCACATGATAAATTTTATTAATTAAATTTGAAATTAAAAAATATATATATAAAAATAAATATAATTTAAAATTAGCGACCAACGTTGGTCGCTCAGTAAAAGCGAAGCATATAGAGACCAAATTTGGTCGCTAACTGGGACCCAGTTATAAAATTTTAATAATATATCATTATTTAAAAAAAATAATAAATATAATTCTAAATTTGCGACCAACGTTGGTCGCTTCTAAATTTGAGACTAATTTTGGTCGCTAATCTAGGACCCAGTTCTAACATTCAATGATTATATTATTGTTTGAAATATTATATAAAATACAAAATAAATCTAATTTAAATTTAGCGACCAATTTTGGTCGCTAGTGTTAATTCCTGGGAAATTAGCGACCAAAGTTGGTCTCTTTCAGGTCAATATTGGTCAAAATTAAGAATAACTTTTGTATTTACTATCTAAATAATATAAATGTAAGTCGTTAACAGTTTTTTAATACAAGGGATGAATAGACTAAAATATACTCTGACATGCTATATATGCAATTAATGGAAGAATAGACTAAAATATATATATATATATATGTGTGTGTGTGTGCGCGCGCGCGCAAATATATATACACACTTAGTATATATATACTATAAACTATACTATATCTACATAAATATACTATACACTTAGTATATATCTATACACCTACAGGATCGCTTCCCAATGAGGCTTCAAGAAAATCTATTACAAGAACTCCAGCCCTGGCCTAGCTACTGACCTCTAGGTGATGTGACGACCCCGACCCGCTATCTCATGAGAACCGCTCAGTTTCCCCCATTTTATGCTTCTTCATGTTTCATTATCAGTATTTGGTGTGTTAGAGTTGATTTGGATTGGTTTTGGTAGAAAATGAGACACTTAGTCTCTTTAAGGAAGGCTTGGTTTGGAAAAGTCAACCGGCGGTTGACTTATGAGTTATAGGGCTTGGATGTGATTTTTGATAATTTAGTTAGCTTCGGGGGATGATTTTTGACTTAGGAGTGTGATTGGAATTTATTTTGGAGGTCCGGTGTAGAATTAGGCTTGAATTGGCGAAGTTAGTATTTTGGCGATTTCCGGTTGATAGGTGAGATTTTGATCCGAGGGACGGAATGGAATTTCGAGAATTGCAGTAGCTTCGTTATGTGATTTGTGATGTGCGTACAAAATTTTAGGTCATTCGGACGTCGTTTGGTCGGGTTTTTGATCGAATGCGTATTTCGGAAGTTTTTAAAGAACTTAGGCTTGAATCCGATAAGAATTGATGATTTTAGTGTTGTTTGATGTGTTTTGATGATTGGAACAAGTTTGGATGACGTTTTAAGACATGTAGATGCTTTCGGTTGAGGTCTCGGAGGCCTCGGGGTGATTTCGGATGGCTAACCAGAATTTTTTGAAGTTGGAAAATGCTGCAGAAATGCAGCAGTCATTGCAGAGCAATTTTGCTCTATGCGATTGCATAAAAGAAATTATAGGGGCTGCTTGGTTGTGCTATGCGATCGCATGAGAGAGTCGCGATCACACAGTGTTGTGGGATGGTTCACTGCAATCGCAGAAGACCAATTGCGATCACATAGGTCTTTTGGGAGGCTGGAAAAAATATGTGCTATATGCGATCGCATAGGGTCAGCTACAGTAATCTGGGAAGAATGTTATAAACATTTCATCCGCGATTTTGGGGCTCATTCACTCCATTGTTGATCTTTTTGAAAGAAATTGAAGAGGGACTCAAGGAGAATCTATTGGAGGTAATATTTTTGAACTTAAAACTCGTTCTTATTGTGTAATCCATCTAGAAATTCATGGAAATTAAGCCTAAAATTGAAGAACTAGGGATTGAGAATTTGAAATTTGATTTGGGCATTTGATAGGCCATTTGAGCTCAGATTTGAGAGTTCTTGGTATGTATGAACTCATGGCGAGATAAGGAATCCACTGATGCAAAATTTTCTGATTTCCGAGAAGTGGACCTGGGTCTCGGGTTTTGCTAATTTCGAGATTTTTGCTATTTTTTTATTGTTTTCGATTGGGTATTGTCCCATTGGCATATTGTGATGTATTCGCTCTGATTTTGGATAGATTCGACGTGCGTGGAGGCCGGTTTGAGGGGCCAAGGCGCCGTGAGCTAGAGATTTCACCGGTTCGAGGTGAGTAATGATTGTAAATGATATTCTGAGGGTTTGAAACCCCAGATTTGGACGACGTAGTGCTATATTGAGGTGACTTGCACGCCGGATAGCGGGCGTAGGGTAGAGCACCGTTGGGGATTGTGACTTGGTCCGTCTCGGTTGTTGATTTTACCGCATATTTGATTGAAACTTATTTGATATTATCATGATTTGGGGTTGATTTCCATATTTGGGCTTCGTGCCAATTATTTGAACCCCTTCGAGGATTTTTATCGGGAAACTTATACAAATGTCCCAAATAAATCTCAACTTACCAACCTCTAGCCATTAGTCATAGACTTACCAAAACTAGCCAACAAAGATTGAAAAACTAAATAATAGGGTTCTTTCTCTCAAAGAATCACATGCAAAAATTACCTTCCATATTTTTAAGCGTGATTAGCAACATTATATACAAGACGGAAAGGAAATTTTGTGGATGGGGTAGCAAATAAGGTGATGAAATACAAAAATCTATACAATATTCCAAAAATCTAAACAAAAAAGGAACTTTTTCAATGGGT
>MU781581.1:6137-23071 GCA_026770625.1 Nicotiana glauca
ATATATATATATATATATATATATATATATATATATATATATATATACAAAGTTTCAAAAATTTAATGGTAAATGTTAATAGTTTTCACTTTTAGTATAGTTCTTTACCTTTACATTCTAGTTTGATTGGTAGTTTTCTTTTGTTAAGTGTAAGAATCTATTTCGTGTTAAAAATAATATATATTTAATTGCACCCTTAAATTATTCATCACTATTTGATTCAATTATCATCAATATATCTTGGTAAATAATAGATTTCTCAAAGGGAAATTGATTTGATAGTATTACGTTGAAAATGTGGTCTCCGAAATATGTGTTTGGTAGTGTATGTATTATATTTAAGAAAAAACCTACAAATAACCGAAAAAACTGAAAAACCGATAAAAACCGACATAAACCAAATCGAGAAAAAACCGACTTAAATAGTTTTGTTTGGTTCTCATATTTGAAAAACCGACTTACTTGGTTTAGTTTCTTTTTAGGGAAAAGTCGATTCAAACTGAACCATGAACACCCCTAGCTATAGCCCACGCCATCTGGTGGGGATATGGCTAGCGAACCCGGATCTCCTTAAATTTTGTCGGCCCATAAAAATGACCTAAGGAACAATAGTCACTGCATCGTCATGACCATTCCTCATTTTTTGACATTTAAGATCCATAATACTAGAATTCCGCCTGATTCCCAAATTTTCATGTGCTATAGCCCATGCCTTCCAGTAGGGCCCGTCTAGCTGACACGAATTACCAAAAAAAATTCGGCTCATAATAAACGACCTAAGGAACAATAGTAACCACCTCAGCATGACCTTTCCTCGTTTTTAGCACTGTAGGCCCATAAAGCTGAATTTTTTCCCGATTTCCATATTTTTATATACTGTAGCCCACGCCATCAGGTGGGGCCTGCGCCACCAGACTTGGATCACCTAAAAAATTTCCGTACATAATAAATGACCTAAGGAACAATAGTCAGCGTCTCGCTATGACCGCTCCTCATTTTTTAGTATTTTAGGGCCTTAAAGCTTGAATTTTGTTCGATTCTCATATTTTTGTGTGTTACAGCCCACGACATCTGGTTGGGCCTGGGCCACCAGAACCGGATTGCCTAAAATTTTGCATGCCTATCAAAAATAACCAAAGGAACAATAGTGACCACCTCGCCATGGCTGTTCCTCATTTTTAGGCATTTTGGGACCATAAAACTTGAATTTCGTCCGATTTCCTAATTTACGTGTGCTTTAGCTGATGCTATCCGATGGGGCCATGGCTACCGTACCTGGATAGCCTACAATATTTCCGACCCATCAAAAAATGAACTAAGGAACAATAGTCGATGCCTCTCCATGATCGTTCCTCATTTTTTGGCGTTTTAGGGCCATAAAATAGAATTCGCCCGATTCCCAAATTTTTGTGTGCTATAGTCCAAGCCGTCCAATGGGTCCCTGGCCAACTGATCCAGATTGC
Source organism: Nicotiana glauca (assembly GCA_026770625.1). NCBI lineage: Eukaryota > Viridiplantae > Streptophyta > Magnoliopsida > Solanales > Solanaceae > Nicotiana > Nicotiana glauca. The sequence continues at coordinate 7,601 of MU781581.1, forward strand.
TTATTATTTTTTCAGCCCATTTAAAACTATCTAAGGAACAATAGTTACCGCCTCTCCATGACCGTTCCTCGTTTTCTTGTGTTTAGGTCCATAAAATTGTAATTCTGCCTGATTCCCTAATTTTCTTTTTCTATAGTTCATGTCATCTGATGGAGCCCGGGACACCGGACCTGGATCTCCAAAAAAATTGTCAGACCATAAAACAACCTAAGGAACAATAGTCAATACCTCTCCATTAACGTTTCTCTTTTTTTTTTTTTTGCGTTTTAGGGCCATAAAATTGGAATTCCTCCTTATGCCCAATTTTTAGTATGCTAATACAGCCCATGCCATCTGGTGGGGCCTAGGCCACTAGACTCGGATCACCTAAAATTTTATGTTCAATATAAAGCGACCTAAGGAACAATAGTCACTAGCTCTCCATGACCATTTCTCTTTTTTTTGCATTTTAGGCCATAAAACTAGAATTCTGCCTGGTTACCAAATTTTCGTGTGCTATAGCCCATGACATGCAGTGGGGCCACACCACCTGACCTAGATCATGTACGGTATTACATACCTATCACAGACGATCGAAGGAGCAATAGTAACCACCTCGCAATGACCGTTCCTCACTTTTTGACGTTTTAGGGCCATAAAACTAGAATTCTGTCTTATTCCTAAATTTTCCTGTGCTATAGCCCACGTCATCCGGTGGGGCTCGAGCCACCGGTTCGGGATCGTTTAAAATATTGGCGGCCCAATAAGGAACAATAGTCACCACCTCGCCATGATCGGTCCACGTTTATTGGCATTTTAAGGCCGTAAAACTGAAATTTCTCCTAATTCCCAGATTTTTATGTGTTATAGCTCACATCATCTGGTGGGGAATGAGTCACCGACCCCTGATCGTCTAAAATTTTGCTTGCCCAAAAACAATTACCTAAGAAAAAATAGTCACCTCCTCGCCATGACTATTCCTCATTTTTTGTGCGTTTTAGGGCCATAAAACTGAAATTCCACCTTATTCGCATATTTTCTTGTGTTCTAGCCCACGCCATCCGGTGAGGCCCAGGCCACCTGACCTAGATCGCCTAAAATTTTGATGACCTATCAGAAATGACCTAGATCGCCTCATTTTTTTCGCGTTTTAGGGCCATAAAACTAGAATTCCACTGGATTCTCGTATTTTTGTATGCTATATAGCCCACGCCGTTCGGTGGGGCCCAGGATATTGTATCCTAATCACCGAAAATTTTACCGGCCTATCAAAAAGGATCTAAGGAACAATAATCATAACATCGCAATTACCATTCCTCATTTTTAGGAATTTTAGGGCCATAAAACTGAAATTCTGCTCGATTCCCAAATTTTGGTGTGCTATAGCCCATGCCATCTTGTGGGGTCATGGCTAGCAAACTCGGATCACCTAAAATTTTGTCGCCCATAAAAATTACCTAAGGAACAATAGTCACCGCATCATCATGACCTTTTCTCATTTTTAGCATTTTACGACCATCAACCTGGAATTTTACTCGATTTTTATATTTTCGTGTATTGTAACTCACTCCATCTAGTGGGGCATGTGCCACCGGGCCTGGATCGCCTAAAAATTTTCCTGCCCATAATATATGACCTAAGGAACAATAATCAACGTCTCGCCATGACTGTTCCTCATTTTTAGCATTTTATGGCCAAAAAGTTGGAAGTTTGCCTGATTCTCGTATTTTGTGTGATATAGCACACGTCATCTGGGTGGGCCTGGGCCACCACACCCGGATCGCCTAAAATTTTGCATACCATCAAAAATGCGCAAAGGAACAATAGTGAGTGCCTCTCCATGATTGTTCCTCATTTTTAGGCAATTTGGGGCCATAAAAACTTAATTTCTCCTGATTTCCAAATTTCGTGTGTTATAGCCGATGCCATCTGATGGGGCTAGGGCGACCGGACCTGGATAGCCTAATTTATTGCCAGCCCATAATAAATGATCTAAGGAACAATAGTCATCACCTCTCCATGATTGTTCCTCGTTTTTTGGCATTTTAGTGCCATAAAACTGGAATTCCCGATTCTTAAATTTTCATGTGCCATAGCCCACCCCATCTAGTGGGACCCCGGCCACCAGATCTGGGTCGGCTAAAATGTCAAAATCCATATAAAATGACCTAAGGAACAATAATCACTGCCTCGCCATGATCGTTTCTCCATGTTTCGTGTTTTAGGGCCATAAAACTGGAATTTCGCATGATTCTGAGATTTTTTTATGCCATAGCCCGCGTCATCTCGTGGGGCTTAGGCCACCAGACCCGAATAGCGTAAAAATGATTACGGCCCGTAAAAAATACCTAAGGAACAATAGTCAACGCCTCGCTATGACCGTTCTCGTTTTTTGGTGTTTTAGGGCCATAAAACTGGAATTCTGCCTCATTCCCTAATTTTCATTTTCTATAGATCATGCCATCCGGTGGGACTTGGGCTACCTGACCCGGATTACCTGAAAATAAATTAGTCCATAAAAATTCACCTAAAGAACAATAGTCACTAACTCGCCATGACCGTTTCTCCTTTTTAGCGTTTTAGGGCCAAAAAACTGGAATTCCGCCCTATGCCCAAATTTTAGTGTGTTATATAGCCCGCACCTTCTGGTGGGGCCTGAGACAGTGAACTCGGATCGCCTTAAATTTTGTAGGCCCATAAAAATGACCTTAGGAACAATAGTCATTGCATTGCCATGACCGTTTCTCCTTTTTTTTTAAGTTTTAGGCCCATAAAACTGGAACTCACCTTGATTCTAAGACATTTTGTGTGTTATAGCCCACATCATCTAGTGGGACGTGGGCCATTGGATCCGAAATGCCTAAAAATTTCCTAGCCCATAAAAATGACCTAATAATAGTTACCGCCTCGCCATGACTGTTCCTTATTTTTTGGTATTTTAGGGCCATAAACTGGAATTATGCCTGATTCCCTGATTTTCATTTTCTATAGATCATACCAACCGGTGGGAATCAGACCCGGATCGCCTAAAATTTGTTCAGCCTATAAAAAATGACGTAAGAAACAATAGTCTTTGCCTCTCCACCTCTATTTCTCCTTTTTTTGCATTTTAGGGTTATGATGCTGGAATTCTGCCATATGCCCAAATTTTAGTATGCTATATAGCCCACGCCATCTGGTGGGACTCGGATCACCTAAAATTTTGTTGGCCCATCAAAAACGAACTGAGGAACAATATTTACCGCCTCTCCATGATCGTTCCTCATTTTTTTTGCATTCTAGGGTCACCAAGTTGAAATTTCATATGTTATATATCCCACGCCATCTGCTAGGGCCAGACCATCGGATCTTGATTGCCTAAAAATCTTCTGGTCCATCAAAAATGACTTAAGGACTAATTGCCACCGCCTCTCCCTGACAGTTCCTTATTTTTTGGCGTTTTAGGTCCATGAAACTGGAACTTCGCCCTATTCCCAGATTTTTGTGAGTTATAGCCCCGTCATTCGGTGGGGCACAGGCCACAAGACCTGGATTACCTAAAACTTTGTCTGCCCATCAAAAATGACCTAATGAATAATAGCCACCGCATCACCATGATCGTTCCTAGTTTTATAGCGTTTTAGGGCTATAAAACTAGAATTTCGCCTGATTCTCAGATTTCGTGGGCTATAACCCACACCATCAGGTGGGGCCCGAGCCACCGAATCCAGCTATCTTAAAAATTTTACCGGCCCATCAAAAATAATTTAAGGAACAATAGTCACCGCCTCTCCATGAACGTTCCTCATTTTTTCTTATAGGGCCATAAAACTGGAATTTCACCGATTCTCAAATTTTCATGTGTTATAACCTACACCATCCGTTGGGGCCTGTGCCACAGGACCTAGTTTGCCTAAAATTTTGCTAGCCCATAAAAAATGACCTACGAAAAAATTATCACCACATCGCCAAGACCGTTTCTCTTTTTTTGGCATATTAGGGACATAAAATTAAAATCCGTTTGATTCCCATATTTTTGTGTGCTATAGACCAAGCCATCCGGTGGGGCTCGGGCCACCGGACACGGATCTCCTTAAATTTAGCACTTCAAAAATGAAACGACCTAAGGAATAATAGTCACCGCCTCTATGACCATTTCTCCTTTTCTGGTATTAAAATACCATAAAACTGGAATTTCGCCCTATTCCCAAATTTTCGTATGTTATAGCTTAGGCCATCCGAGCCTCCTGATCCAAATCAATCAAAATTTTATTGGGCCATCAAAAACGATCTATGGAACAATAGTCACCGCCTCGCGATGACCGTTTCTCTTTTTTGGTGTTTTAGGGCTATAAAACTCGATTTCCGTCTGATTCCTAGATTTTTGTGTATGATAGACCACATCATCTGGTGGGGCCCGAGATACCGGACCCAACTCGCCCAAAATTTTACTGGCCCATCCAAAACAAGCTAAGGAACAATATTTATTGTCTCGCCATGATCGTTCCTCATTTTTTGACGCTTTAGGGCCATAAAACATAAATTTCAGTCGATTCGCATACTTTCATGTGCTATAGCCCTCGCCATCCATTTAGGCACGGACTACCGAACCTAGATCCCCTAAAATTTTGACCGCCCATAAAAAATGGCATAAGGTTTCATCGTCTCGCCATGACCGTTCCTTATTTTTTGGTGTTTTAAGGTTATAAAACTGGTGATTCACTTATTTTCGTTTTCTATAGCTTATGCCATCTAGTTGGGCTAGGGCCACCGGAAGAGGATTTCCTAAAATTTTGTCGTCCCATAAAAAATTATCTAAGGAACAATAGTCATAAAATCACCATGATTGTTTCTCGTTTTTGACATTTTAGGGCCATAAAACTTGAATTCTACCCTATTCCCAAATTTTAATATGCTATATAGCCCACGCCATTTGGAGGGCCCCGGGCCACAGGACCCGAATCGCCTAAATATTATCCGGCCCTTTAAAAACAACCTATGTAAAGATATTCACCGCCTCACTGTGACCTTTCCTCTTTTTTTGGTGATTTAGGTCCATAAATTAGGAATTTCACCTCATTCTCAGATTTTCATATGCTATAGCCCACGCCATTAGCTGGGGACCAGGTCTCAAGACCCGGATCGCCTAAAACATTGTTGGACCATCAAAAATAACCAAAGGAACAATAATCACCGCATCCCCATGACCATTCCTTGTTTTTGGCATTTTAGAGCCATAAAGCTAGAATTCCACCCAATTCACAGTTTTTTGTGTTCTATAGCCCATGCCATCCGGTAGGATCTGAACCACCGGACCCAGATCGCCTAAAATTTTGATGGCTCCTAAAAATTGACCTTAGGAACAATAGTCACCGCCTCACCATAATTGTTCCTCTTTTTTTGGCATTCTGGGGCCATAAAACTCAAATTCTGCCCAATTTCAGATTTTCGTGCTCTATAGCGCACGCCATTCGGTGTGGCCTGGGCCACCGGACCCAGATCGCCTAAATTTTTGTCGGCCAATAAAAAATTACCTAAGAAATAATAGTCACTTCCTCTCCATGACCATTCCTCATGTTTTGTCGTTTGAGAGCCATAAAACTAGAATTCCACCCGGTTATTATATTTTCATCTGCTAGAGCTCATGTCATCCGTGGGGCCAGGGCCATCAGACCCAGGTCTCCTAAAATTTTGTCAGCCCATCAGCAATGACCTAAGGAATAATAGTCACCACCTCACCATGACCATTTCTCGTATTTTGGCATTTTGTGCTATAAAACTGGAAGTACGCCCGATTTCTAGATTTTTGTATGCAAGCCCACTCCATCCGGTAAAGCTCGGCCACTGGACTTGGATCGCCTAAAATTTTGCTGGCTCATAAAAAATGACCAAAGGAATAATAGTTTTCACACCTCCTTTTTCACTACACCCGCAAGGGCATAAAGGAGTTTTTTCCAATTAAAGGACTATCGGAAAGGGAATTATTATTAAGAGTTTAAAGTCATCACTTGGGAGATTAATGGTGTCCCAAGTCACCGGTTGAATCCCGAACCGAGGAAAATATGACTCTGTTTAACAGTCCGTGATCCAGAAATCCGAGTAAGGAATTCTGTTAACTCGGGAGAAGGTGTTAGGCATTCCCGGGTTCCGTGGTTCTAGCACGGTCGCTCAACTGTCATATTTGGCTTATTTCTTTGATCTTAGTACATGTTTTGACCTATGTGTTTTTAACTTTGAACCGCTATGATTATTATTATTTTTAAGAGAATTGCAACGTCGTGAAAACACGTCTCGAACCACATCACATGAATGCACCCGCAGTTTTTGACACATTTCGACTTCGTTGAGATTTGGATTTGGGTCACATAAATGTGCACCTGTATTTAGGAAGGTAAAATTATTCAAGCGTGCTTTAAGAGACTATCACGTTATTATCTTTGGGGAAGGTCGTGAAATTTGCTAAACGAACCCTCCCGAAGTCTAAGTATTTTATTACAACCATTTATCGAGGGCCCCGCAATTTATGTATTTGGTTTAGCGAGGCTCATCTCGTCTTATTATTTAAAAGGCAAACCTAAAGCAATATATAATTTTCGACTTAATTTGTCCCTAAAAATTAAAAAAAAAACATAATTAATTTGTTACTGGGACCAAACCAACCCGGTGATAATTCTGCATCAAAGCCAACCATGGGGCTCCGAGATAGGCCCAACGAAGGAAATTTAAAATCAGATACACACCGTAAATCGGTCAAAATAGACCTTGGCCCAGGCCTAAACGAGAAAGGAGCCAAAATTGGCCTGGACCGTGCATCACTTGTTCTGAGGCCCAAACGCTTGGGGGCTAGGCTGTTAAGCCTTGTCTTTACACTAAATAGAATTCTAATTCAATTAAGAATAAAGATCTTATTCAATGCAACTACTACTAAATTGACTGGCCAGTAAAATTAATTCAATGCAACAACAAACATGAATTGGAAAACAACTGATTTCAGATTTCATAACCCACGCAACCTGCATGTGATCATACTTTCGGACATGTTTCATACTAGTTCAATTACAAATTCCTTACTATTACTAATTTTATTAAGGTGCAGATTTGTATATATGAGAATTGAAACTTGAAAAACAGTAATGCTGGACGAGAACGAGTTGCCTAAGTTGAACTCAGAATTATAGGCTAACTCACATCATCACTACTACATATCAGCTTAAGTATCACATTACTCTAACAGTTTACAGCCCAATTAATCACAACTTGAGAACACCTTTTTTAAGGATTTAGGAAACACCGAAAATTAACTAATCTAATAGACACTATTCTGGTTAGTCTAGCGTGGAATTATTACAATTACTACTCAACTAAAACTCATATGCATTTCTAGATACACGAACACACACCTAATAGTTCAAATGAATACATTCATGCCTAGCAGCACATCATTTTAGTACAGTCCATTACAAATTAAAAATTCAATCAGTCCAACTGATCTACTACAAATAACTAACACAATGAACTCGTCCAAACACATCCTAGAGTTAACTGCAATGCAAATGACTAACAAAACAGTAAAGCTTCAATGAAGATCAAGCAACAATCTGCATTTCCATTTCATTTGAGGAATTACACCAAATCAGTTCCAAGTGTGTGTACCTGGAATTCGAATAGAAGTGAAGGAGAAGAAATCAGCTAAGGCAGTAAATCGAGCAACAGCAATGATAAATGATGTTCAACAGTGTTGAAATAGCAAGCAGCGAAGGATCAAACAGCCCAGGCATATAGTCAGAAATCCAGGAGTGTTTAAAAACCAAACAGAACTACCAAATTGACTAAAAAGCAGCCTAAATAAACCCAAAATCACTCGAAAACCAACCAGTAAACCTCTGAAACTTTCACAACCAGAAATTAAGCTAGAAACATGCAAATCACCAACTGGAATTCGAATTTGACTTAAGGAGAACTAATGCAACAGCAGTTTTTTTTTTTTTTTTTTGTATTTTTGTATTGCCTTTTTTTTTTTGTATTTTTTTGAAAGAACTAAGATCTAAGGAATTTTCTGACCTGAAATTTGAGCTTCGGATTTAGGAAGCTTGGAGAGTGTTTTTGGGGGGAATTTTTTGGGGTTCCGAAAACTTCTGATTCAAGGCATTGGAATGCCCTTTTATAGGCATAAATGGGGCACCTTATCAGATTTTGTAATTTTCTATCCTAGTCCCTCTTTATTTTCAGATTAGTCCCTTATTTTTAACTTGCTTCTCAAGTCACAACACTATGACTTTGAAATATCAATTACAACCCCTTCTTGGTGCTTCTAGTGGCTTCTAAATTTAGTTACTATCAGACTCCTCAAGTGAATTGCCCTTGTTGTCCCTGTATTACCCATGAAATTACTAAGTTGATACCAATCCAACCCCCAACCCCTTCAACTCAGTGAATAACCATATTTAATCACTTAATGGGACTGAAATTCAACTAAGACTAAACAGATTCTACAAACTAACTAATTAACCCAGGTAATTAAACAGGAGAATGGAACTCAAGACTTATCAATTCAAACTACACTAATTCGACTGAACATGTCAAGTGACATCAAACGAAATTAAACTAAGTCATAAACGTGTATTCCCTAATCGAAACCAACACAGGGTCGAACTGACAGTCAATCAAAATGGAGATCACAAAACAGAATTAAACCAGATAAAGGATTAAAACGAAATAAAACATTTGACATGGGAATACTTAATCAGGTGAGGAGAACTAAACTATACAATTAACATGGAAAATTAGACAAAACAATTATCCGATTTCCAAACCAGTAATTAAAAACCTAATCTAAAACCTAACACATTAATTATAAACTAACCTAATCTTAACAGCACAGGAATCAAACAAAAAAAAAAGAAGAAAACTCATCTGTATAAGTGCTAAAGTCGCACAGCTCTTCAGATTTAAAATTTGACTATATCCGGTGAGATTTGAATGCCAATAACCTCAAATTCATTACGAGGGAACCCCGGGGACCGTATGGTTTCAATTTGGTATAATTCGGAGTACTTAGGGTTTTGGCCGAAAAAACTCAAATCAAGATTCGAGCAGATTTAGCTACATTTGAGGGACCAGGTTTGGAGGGTTCGATAGAGGAGATGAAGGCGGTTATATGGTGTTATTTTTGGGTGGTTTGGACAGAGTTGTGTCATGGCCGGAAAAAAATTCGATCTAATATTCGAAGCTTTAGGGCGGGATTCGAGGGAAGTGAGTGATAGATTCGGGTTGAGGAAGAGAAGAGGAGTATAGGGTGTTATTTTGGTGGCATTTGGAGGTGGGCCGCCGCCGTGGACGATTTTCGGCGGCGGCATGCGGTGGTGTTACAGGGTATGTAGATAGGGTGTGTTTGAGACGATGAAACGAGGGTGGGTAGGGATATCCGACCATTTTATATTATACTTACCTCAGTTCCCCACCGTTGATCTGATGAACCTCGACGGTCCAGATTAAACGGAAGGGAAACGGTGCCATTTGATGAAGGGAAGGCCGGACCGGGTAGGGGTTAGTTTGGGGCCTGGGCTAGGGTATTTTGAGGTGGGTTTGGGCTAGGCAGAATTAGCACAGAAGTGGCCCAATTCGGGTCTTTCATTAAGACCTTCTTTTTTCACTCTTTTCTTTTATTTCCTTTTTTGTTTTCATTTATTTATTTTATTTTTGTATTTCATATTGTATTTTCTAATTTTATTAAAATGCAAAAATTAAAATAAAACCTAATTTATTTCCAAAAATTAAGCTAATTAATTCCTAAAATTGTTTAAAGTCTATTTCGTGACAAATTCAGCAATTAACAATTAAAAATGCAAAAGTGGACTATTTTTGTTATTTTCTTTATATTTTATTCTAAAAACAACTTAACTGCTAGATAATTCTAAAATATGAAATTAGATCCTGAATGCAAATGTCAAGCATATTTTTTATATTTTTATATGAATTAAAATGCACAAATAAAATACAAACAATTAACCGAAAATAACACAAAATTCACAAAATTGTAAAATAATAAAAGAAAATCATTTTATTTGAATCATTGGGAGTAATTCACTTAGGGCAAAAATCACGTGCTCACAGCTACCCCTCTTTTTCCGGAAACACGTAGAGTTTTCGTGTAAAGATAAGTGAGCAAATACGAGCGATTTTTGCCCGCTTGAATACTCCGTGTGAAGCAATTTTGAAAGCCATCTGACCGAACCTTGCTTCAAAGGTTGCCTACATATCCTTGGCTAAAAAGGAATCAAGCCAGTGTAGTTCGGGAAAGTTTGATAGCTGGGACTACCAGGAGCTGTGATTTCACTGCTGTTGCTGCTGCTGTTGCTCGCTGACCTCCTTATTACACCATGTCAAAAATAAAAAGAAGCTAGCCTAAGCTATAATCTATGAATTACAAGAATAGTCATATCTATGTCTTCAAACTTGCTCTTGTGTTTCCTTGAACTTGTATTCTTCCGATGAAATTCTTGCGTTGTTTCCTTGTATTATGATCAGAGATGTTTTGCCATTCCTCCGAGTGATGCTTGACTACTGCAATTTGAAATATGTGCCTCTATTCTCTAGGCGGGCTCATGACTGTTGACGCTTCAAAAGTATTCCCTTGTTCTCCAGGCGGGCTCCCGAGTGCTGAACTTGAAAAGTATTCCCTTGTTCTCCAGGTGGGCTCCTAATTGCTGAACTTGAAAAGTATTCCCTTGTTCTCCAGGTGGGCTCCTGATTTCAACAAAACAGACAAACAAAGAAAATTTATGTCCCAGTTTGGTGACTGGGCATATCATGTTATCAAATATTAAAAATTAAAATCTAAAATTTGAATTTTACTTCCCTTGTTCTCCAGGTGGGCGCCTGATTGCTGAAGCTTCAAAAGTATTCCCTTGTTCTCCAGGTGGGCTCCTGATTGCTGAACTTGAAAAGTATTCCCTTGTTCTCCATGTGGGCTCCTGACTGCAACAAAATAGACAAACAAAGAAAATTTTTTGCCCCAGTTTGGTAACTGGGCACATCATGTTATCAAATATTAAAATTAAAAGCTAAAATTTGAATTGTACTTCCCATGTTCTCCAGGTGGGCACCTGATTGCTGAAGCTTGAAAAGTATTCCCTTGTTCTCTGGGTGGGCTTCTGATTGCTGAACTTGAAATGTATTCCCTGTTGTACGGGCGGGCTCCCAACTACTGAACTTGAACTTGGATGTATTCCTCTGTTGTACGGGCGGGCTCCCGAATACTGATTTTAAACTTGAATGTATTCCTCTGTTATCCAGGCGGGCTCCTGACTACTGAACTTGAACTTATGTATTCCTCTGTTATCCAGGCGGGCTCCTGACTTCACAAAAACAGACAAAACAAAGAAAACTTTTTGTCCCAGTTTGATAACTGGGTATATGTTACCGGATATTAATAAGAACTGAGAACTAAAACTTGACTTGTAATACCTTTGTTATACAGGCGGGCTCCTGACTTCAAAACTTGAAAATGTATTCCTCTGGCGGGCTCCTTACTGTTGAAATTTGAATTGTATACCTTTGTTCTCCAGGCGGGCGCCTGACTTATGAAATTTGAATTGTATACCTCTGTTCTCCAGACGGGTTCCTGACTTCAAAATAGACAAATAAATCGATTGAAAACTAAAGTTGGAATTGTAACACCTCTGTTCTTCAGGCGGGCTCTTGATTGCTGAAACTTGAATTGTATGTCTCTGTTCTCCAGGCGGACTCCTGACTACTGAAATTCGAAATGCATGTCTATGTTCTCCAGGCGGACTCCTGACTTCAACAAAATAAGCAACCAAAGAAAATTTTCTACCCCAGTTTGGAAGCTGGGTGTATGGGTGAGTGTCAAACTGAATCATATTACCAAATATTACTAAGAATTGAAAGCTAAGTCCTATTATCCAGGGAGGTCATGACAACTCCTAACAATTACGAACCTAAGGTATTACTTTCACTACATCATGTTATCTACAAGGGTTTTTAAAATACATCATATTATCTAGGAAGGTCCTGACAACTCCTAACAATTACGAACCTAAGGTATTACTCTCACTACATCATGTTATCTACAAGGGTTTTTGCACTACATCCTATTATCCAGGAAGGTTCTGACAACTTCTACTTGAATTTTATCCTAAACATGCAAACTTTGCAACCAACTTATATTCCCCTATGCTATTCATGATTATCTTGTGTTTTAATCACACCATACTTTGCGGCCAAACCTGATTACTGCTTGTTTTTCCCTTACGGAGAGTTCTCCGGACCAACCGAACTTTCTTGCCCCTATTTCAATCAAATAAAATCTCGTCAGTTTAAAATGGTGGTTAGTTGATGGCATTCTTGCTGAAAATCCTTCCCCTGCATTGCTTTGCTTTGAGCGGCTCCCCGAGCTGGCCCTGAACCGCTTGACTTTCTGCCTGACTTTCAACCCCCTGACTTTTGACAACCCGAGTATTCTGTACCCATGCTATTGTTTCACACCCCTGACCCTTTATCCGAACCTTTGCATTTCCCATGACATTTCCCAATCATTCCACCGATGAAACTTCCGATGATTCCTCGTATTCCACCTTACATCATGCTGTCTTGGACATGCTCTGACCACATTGTGCTTTACAATTTTCGAAAGTTGGTAGTGAGCTTTGAAATCCTTTCCCACTTGCTTTGAAAAAGACTGACATTAAAACATCTTAGACAGATAAAACCCCCAAAAGAAAATGAAATGCAATGATTCTACGAGTTAAGGATAAGAAGAATCCAAAACTGGATGACTGCTAAAAAGAAAAGGGAAAGAAACTTATCTGACCAGAACAGCTGGTACCAACGGTCATGACATGCATTTCGGATTAATCGGCCCAATCTGTCCAATTAACAGCTTTCAATGACCATACTTTGTTGCCCCAGAATTTCCAACCCTTGGTTACCTTGTTCATCCTGCGCTGCCTTGAACCAGTTTTCCACCAACAGACCTCTTTCATTTGTTCACTTCTCAACTTACTTTCGCCTCAAGGTGCCCGTGAGGATTTTCACCAATAAGACTCTCTCATTTTTATTTCTCTCACTTCCGTCGCCTTACGGTGCCCGCGAGTTCACCAATAAGACTCTCTCATTTTTTATTTTTCCCGCTTGAACTAGAGTGTTGCCCCAGACATGAATTACCTTTACCTGCTTGACTTGGCATTTCTCAAAGACTGATCAGAAGGTCTTTCTTTGGACCATAATGTGGGCTTTGGATGGGGTTAGAAAGAAAGGGTATAAAAGGTTCAAAACAACTCAAAATGGGTTGAAATTACAACTTTCGAAATCATATCTCTTACGATAACCACAACTTCTGCCCCAATTTCTTGCTTGGGGACTTTGGATTTTTATTTTGGTATGACTAAACCTCAGAGAGGCTGCCTACGTACCCTTTCGGGATCAAGTCAAACATAGTTCACGTCATAAAAACTACGTTGTTGTGTTTCTCTTCTTTTCTTTCTATTTTTCTGTTCTTCTTTTCCTATCTTTTTCTTTATTTTCTTTTCTTTTCTATTCTTTTCTTTTCTTTTCTTTTCTTTCTTCTTTTCACTTTTCATTTTTCTTCTTCCTTTCTTTTCTTTTTTTTCTTTCTTTTCTTTTTACTTTTCATTTTTCTTCTTCTTTTCTTCTTCTTTTCATTTTCTTCTCTTCTGCACTTGCGTTTCTGAATTATGCCATTGATTCTGAAAGAGGGTTATGAAAGAAGATAAACAAGGCTCAAAAAGGGATAACAAGGGATAAAGTATTTAGATAGCCGAACAAAATGCTTTTGTCATTTCAATCTTCAAAATATGCCAAATACAAACAATTACAATCAAAATAAAGAAATCATACATAGTATCTCTTGACTGCATCGGAATTGATAGTCATTTCCACGCATTTTCCTTCCACATCTGTCAAATATAATGCACTATTAGACAACACTCTGATTACAACAAATGGACCCTGCTGGTTTGGGGCGATCTTTCCTTTTTCTTCAGCCCAATGAGGCAAAATACGTCTCAGCACTAACTGTCTGACTTCAAACTTCCTCGGATGCACTTTCTTGTTGTATGATTTTGCCATTTTTGTTGGTACAATTGGCCATGACGTGCTGATAATAATCTCCTTTCATTAATCAAACTCAAATGTTCAAGGCGGGTGAAATCGTCATCATGTTCCAACTCATTATCACCCTCAATTTCTTGTATTATTACTTCAGAATAAAATCGGTTTTTCAATACTGGGCCGAGGACTCCTCATGCATGTCATGTTATTGATATCAGCATAAAAAGAACTGTACAGAGAAGAAAAACAAACTGAAACAGAATTAAGAATGAAGAAAGAAAGACAATTGCATTTCGTTGAAGGAAAAGATAACAGGGTTTTAACTCATCCAAACGGACGGAACATAGTATCTGTACTATAGAGTATAGACCCTGGAATAATCCAGACAGCTTAAAGAAAAACAAGACCAACTACCAAGACTTCCAGTCGTTGACTTTTGCCCATGGTCAAACGAACTGCCCATTTGCCCTGCTTGACCCTTCCTCTGCTTCAACCATATTTACCTCAGTGAATAACCTTTTGAACCCCTTTCCCATGTCTCCATCCATACCACTCAATGAACCAAGAACCTGTGATGACAGCGGCTTGTTATCTACCCTTTTCAACTGAACCACCACTTTCTCACTGGTTGGCTTTTCATTCAAATTGGTTTTTCTAGAACGGATCATCATTACCGTCTGCGAAAGTTTCTTAGGCTTTACTCCCTTATGCATCAATTCGATCACATGAGCCTCATGGTGAGTCGGCAGCGGATTTTGATTGATATTTGGTGCCTCACGGGCCTGAACCTCAATCCGGCGAGAGTCAATGAGTTCTTGCATAGCCATTTTCAGTTTCTAGCATTTTTCGGTATCATGCACGGAGGTCCCCGAACAATATTCACAACTCACTGACTGGTCTAGATTTCTAGGAAGGGGATTTGGCACTTTAGGCTCGAGGGTTCAACAGGCCCAGCTGCCTCAATTTGTGAAAAAGACTGGTATATGACTCCCCCAGCGGAGTGAATGTTTTCTGCTTATGTACCCTTTCATTCCGGAAGGCTTGATTCCCACGGAAACCAGATCCTGAAGGATTTCTATAAGCCCTTGGGGGTGGATATGTGTTTTGTGGAGGTGGATATGTGTTTGGGGAACCGATGCACGCCATTGCGCATGAGCCGGGGGCTGGGTATAAGTTTGAGCATGGTGAACGGAATGTGTCTGGCGGTGGGTAGTAGTGTTGTGGAGGGCCAAATGGGATGTATGGGAAATTTGGGTGGTGGGGTCTGGGTTGGTAGTAGAGTGAAGGGCCTCTAGATCTGGACCAAGCTCCGGCTTCGACTGTTGCAACCTCTTCTTTCTTCTTCTTTCCCAGCACACCCCCAGTGCCGCTTTGGATAGCCTGTGTGGTTGCTTTAATCGTTGAATAGCTCATGATTTTATC
>MU781581.1:23711-60490 GCA_026770625.1 Nicotiana glauca
GATCGGGTGTTGTAGGAATGGGTTGCCAGAATGCCAAACAACTAACCACCTGCCTAGACTCAATATCAACAATAGCTTGGTTAATGGTTAGGGTGTGAGCAGATTCGATAACCGCACATTGGGGAATGAATGCACCTAAGCAGTTTAACGGATTCTATTATGCACTTGCTCGACTGCTTGCGTCATCCCGACTTTTGTTTCGAATGGCCACTTTCTTTCTTGCTTTCTGTTTTCTCTCTCTTTTTTCCTTCTTTCTTCTTTTATTTTTTCTTGCTTTTTCTCTTTCTTTTCTCTGTTTCTTTCTCAATTCTTGCCTTTGTTTTCTGTTTGTTTCGGTTCTCTCGTTCCCTCAATTTCTTATTTTCTCTTTTTCTTTCTTGTTTTTCCGCTCTTTTCTTTCTCTCTTTTTCTTTTCCCCTTCCTCTCTTGTTTTTCTTCTTATTTTCTTTTCTTTTTTGGTTATGATCGAATCCTATGGAGACTGCTTACGTATCATGATCCCTCATGAATCAGACCAAGCGTAGTTCTTGCAAATTAAATGCAAAAATAAAGAGATAATGTTTTTGGAATTTTTCAAATTTTCATCAATAAACGCCGATTACAAGTGATACTAGACTATTTGTTTTTCTAAAAGGGAAAAATTACAAAACAGACATAAAAATAAAATATAGACTCGATGATTAGGAATACATCAAAGCTTCAAATCCTGGGGTCCACGGGGCATCACTCGGCATCGCTATGGTCCAGCGCAAGACTGAGAAGGTTTCAATGTCAACTGTAGGCTATTTAAAGAAAACTGGTCATGTAATGACTTATTTTTAAAAAAAAAGAAAAGTGTCTATTTTTCAAAAATATTTATTTTAAGAAAACACAGACTCGGCTTTGCAAATATGGTCTTTCAGCACTTCCGAAAGGGAGATTTTAAGGTTGTGCCTGTAAACCATTTTAAAATGACTCAGGGTGGCTATTCTTGCAAAAATAGCCTTTCGGCGCCCTTTTGGGGACATTCGGCTTATTTTTAACAAGAATAGCGTAACCCGACTTATTTTGACAAAATTTTAAAATTTTGACATTATTTGGCTATTTTTGAAAAGGGATGGTTGGACCTGATGAGGGTTGCCTACCTATCTCACATCCGGTGAGAATAAAACTAGCGTAGTTCGAGCAAATAAACTAACTATTTTTTGAAAACAACACCCTGTTCTTTGTTTTTTTTTTCTTTTTTTTCATTTTTCTCGAAAATTCGGCAGAGTTTCGGCGCTAATTGGACATTGGTATTTTTTCTAGAACAGATAATCAACTCCCTACATTGCTATTTTTCCTTTTCACTTTTCCCAAATATTCAAGCCGGTCAGCAGGCGCGTCCAAGACAAATAAATGTACATGCAACACGTAAGATGCATCAGGGTGGTCTTTTTCATATCCGGTTACCTGTCCTAGACAGACCCAACCCCTGTGTTGAGTCCCCTAAGTCATATGCACGTGATGTAGACAAGCGCTCCTACTAGGGATCCGGCATGGAGTCAAGTTATTCTAGGTTCAAATCCTGGGTATGTGTTCTAGACTGTGTACCCGAGCGGACAACTCGAGTCGAGGAGAGGGCTACGTACCGGGGTCCCGCGAGATCGTCCGGCTTAGTAACTTGTCCGGCCTCTTTCTTATTTCAAGGTATGACACTAACAGAATAGGGAGTCTCAACCAGCAAGCACATTCCCGGAGGTGAGAAGAGAAGGGTTTCGGCACAGTTTATATATACAATTCAAATGATATGAAAGCGGTAAAACATTTAGCACATTAGGTCCAAACATGTAGTAAAATCAGATAACAGATAAATCTAAATACAACAATATATCTAAGCTCGAACTCTGAACCCTGAACCGAAGTTTTGGGTTCTTATCCCCAGCAGATTCGCCAGAGCTGTCACACCTCCTTTTTTACTACACCCGTAAGGGCATAAAGGAGTTTTTTCAATTAAAGGACAATCAGAAGGGGATTTATTATTAAGAGTTCAGAGTCGCCACTTGGGAGATTAATAGTGTCCCAAGTCACCCGTTGAATCCCTAACCAAGGAAAGTATGACTCTGTTTAACAGTCCGTGATCCAGAAATCCAAGTAAGGAATTTTGTTAACTCGGGAGAAGGTGTTAGGCATTCCCGGGTTCCGTGGTTCTAGCACAGTCGCTCAACTATCATATTTGGCTTATCTCTTTGATCTTAGTACATGTTTTGACCTATGTGTTTTTAACTTTGAACCGCTTTGATTATTATTATTTTTAAGAGAATAGCAACATCGTAAAAATACATCTCGAACCACGCCACATAAATGCACCCGCGGTTTTTGACACATTTTGACTTCGTTGAGATTTGGATTTGGGTCACATAAATGTGCACCAGTATTTAGGAAGGTAAAATTATTCAAGCGTGCCTTAAGAGACTATCGCGTTATTATCTTTGGGGAAGGCCGTGAAATTTGCTAAACGGCCCCTACCGAAGTCTAAGTATTTTATTACAACCATTTATCGAGGGCCCCGAAATTTATGTGTTTGGTTTAGCGAGGCTCATCTAGTCTTATTATTTAAAAGGCAAACCTAAAGCAATATACAATTTTCTACTTAATTTGTCTCCAAAAATAAAAATAAAAAACCTAATTAATTTGTTACTGGGTCCAAACCAACCCAGTGATAATTCTGCATCAAAGCCAACCATGGAGCTCCGAGATAGGCCCAACAAAGGAAATTTAAAATCAGATACACATCGTAAATCGGCCAAAACAGACCTTGGCCTAGGCCTAAACGAGAAAGGAGCCAAAATTGGCCTGGGCCGTGCATCACTTGTTCTGAGGCCTAAATGCTTGCGGGCTAGGCTGTTAAGCCTTGTCTTTACACTAAATAGAATTCTAATTCAATTAAGAATAAAGATCTGATTCAACGCAACTACTACTAAAATTGACTGGCAAGTAAAATTAATTCAGTGCAACAACAAACATGAATTGGAAAACAACTGATTTCAGATTTCATGACCCACGCAACCTGCCTGTGATCACACTTTCGGACATGTTGCATACTAGTTCAATTTCAAATTCCTTACTATTACTAATTTTATTAAGGTGTTGATTCGTATATATGAGAATTGAAACTTGAAAAACAGTGATGCTGGACGAAAACGAGTTGCCTAAGTTGAACTCAGAATTATAGGCTAAGTCACATCATCACTACTACATATCAGCTTAAGTATCACATTACTCTAACAGTTTACAGCCCAATTAATCACAACTTGAGAACACCTTTTATAAGGATTTAGGAAACACCGGAAATAAACTAATCTAATAGAGACTATTCTGGTTAGTCTAGCGTGGAATTATTACAATTACTACTAAACTAAAACTCATATGTATTTCTAGATACACAAACACACACCTACTAGTTCAAATGAATGCATTCATGCCTAGCAGCACATCATTTTGGTACAGTCCACTACAAATTAAAAATTCAATCAGTCCAATTGATCTGCTACAAATAACTAAAACAATGAACTCGTCCAAACACATCCTAGAGTTAACTGCAATGCAAATGACTAATAAAATAGTAAAGCTTCAATGAAGATCAAGCAACAATCTGCATTTCCATTTCATTTGAGGAATTACACCAAATCAGTTCCAAATGTGTGTACCTGGAATTTGAATTAGATGTGAAGGAGAAGAAATCAGCTAAGGCAGTAAATAGAGCAACATCAGTGATAAATGATGTTCAACAGTGTTGAATAGCAAGCAGCGAAGGATCAAACAGCCCGGGCATATAGTCAGAAATCCAGGAGTGTTTAAAAACCAAACAGAACTACCAAACTGACAAAAAACCAGCCTGAATAAACCCAAAATCACTCGAAAACCAACCAGTAAACCTCTGAAACTTTCACAACCAGAAATTAAGCTAAAAACATGCAAATCACCAACTGGAATTCGAATTTGACTTAAGGAGAACTAATGCAACATCAGTTTTTCTTTTTTTTTGTATTTTTGTATTGCTTTTTTTTTTTTGTATTTTTCTGAAAGAACTAAGATCTAAGGAATTTTCTTATCTGAAATTTGAGCTTCAGATTTAGGAAGCTTGGAGAGTGTTTTTGGGGGGAATTTTTTGGGGTTCCCAAAACTTCTGATTCAAGGCATTGGAATGCCCTTTTATAGGCATAAATGGGGCACCTTATCAGATTTTGTAATTTTCTATCCTAGTCCCTCTTTATTTTCAGATTAGTCCCTTATTTTTTAACTTGCTTCTCAAGTCACAACACTATGACTTTGAAATATCAATTACAACCCCTTCTAGGTGCTTCTAGTGGCTTCTAAATTTAGTTACTATCAGACTCCTCAAGTGAATTGCCCTTGTTGTCCCTGTATTACCCACGAAATTACTAAGCTGATACCAATCCAACCCCCAACCCCTTCAACTCAGTGAATAACCATAGTTAATCACTCAATGTGACTGAAATTCAAGTAAGACTAAATAGATTCTACAAACTAACTAATTAACCCAGGTAATTAAACAGGAGAATGGAACTCAAGACTTATCAATTCAAACTACACTAATTCGACTGAACATGTCAAGTGACATCAAACGAAATTAAACTAAGTCATAAACATGTATTCCCTAATCGGAACCAACACAGGGTCGAACTGACAGTCAATCAAAATGGAGATCACAAAACTGAATTAAACCAGATAAAGGATTAAAGCAAAACAAAACATTTGACATGGGAACACTTAATCAGGTGAGTAGAACTAAACTATACAACTAACATGGAGAATTAGACAAAACAATTATCCGATTTCCAAACCAGTAATTACAAACCTAATCTAAAACATAACACATTAATTATAAACTAACCTAATCTTAATAGCACAGGAATCAAACAAAAAAAAAAAGAAAACTCATCTGTATAACTACTAAAGTCGCATAGCTCTTCAGATTCAAAATTTGACTATATCCGGTGAGATTTGAATGCCAATAACCTCAAATTCATTACGAGGGAACCCCGGGGACTGTATGGTTTTAATGTGGTATAATTCGGAGCACTTAGGGTTTTGGCCGGAAAAACTCAAATCAAGATTCGAGCAGATTTAGCTACATTTGAGGGACGGGGTTTGGAGGGTTCAATAGAGGAGATGAAGGCGGTTATATGGTGTTAATTTGGGGTGGTTTGGATGGAGTTGTGTCATGGCCGGAAAAAACTTCGATCTAATATTCAGAGCTTTGGGGTGGGATTCGAGGGAATTGAGTGATAGATTCGGGTAGAGAAAGAGGAGTATAGGGTGTTATTTTGGTGGCGTTTAGAGGTGGGCCGCCGCCGTGGACGATTTCCGGCGGCGGCATGCGGTGGTATTACAGGGTCTGTGGATAGGGTGTGTTTGAGACGATGAAACGGGGGTGGGTAGGGATATCCGACCATTTTATATTATGCTTACCTCAGTTCCCCACCGTTGATCTGATGAACCTCGACGGTCCAGATTAAACGGAAGGGAAACGGCGTCATTTGATGAGGGGAAGGCCGTACCGGGTAGGGGTTAGTTTGGGGCCTGGGCTGGGGTATTTTGAGGTGGGTTTGGGCATTTGGGCTGGGCAGAATTAGCACAGAAGTGGCCCAATTCGGGTCTTTCATTAAGACNGATGAAACGGGGGTGGGTAGGGATATCCGACCATTTTATATTATGCTTACCTCAGTTCCCCACCGTTGATCTGATGAACCTCGACGGTCCAGATTAAACGGAAGGGAAACGGTGTTGTTTGATGAGGGGATGGCCGGACCGGATAGGGGTTAGTTTGGGGTCTGGGCTGGGGTATTTTAAGGTGGATTTGGGCATTTGGGCTGGGCAGAATTAGCACAGAAGTGGCCCAATTCGGGTCCTTCATTAAGACCTTCTTTTTTCACTCTTTTCTTTTATTTCCTCTTTTGTTTTCATTTATTTATTTTGTTTTTGTATTTCATATTTTAATTTCTAATTTTATTAAAATGCAAAAATTAAAATGAAACCTAATTTATTTCAAAAAATTAAGCTAATTAATTCCTAAAATTATTTAAAGTCTATTTCGTGACAAATTCATTAACAATTAAAAATGCAAAAGTGAACTATTTTTATTATTTTCTTTATATTTTGTTCTAAAAACAACTTAACCACTAGATAATCCTAAAATATGAAATTAGATCCTGAATGTAAATGTCAAGCATATTTTTTATATTTTTATATGAATTAAAATGCACAAATAAAATACAAATAATTAACACAAAATAACACAAAATTCATAAAATTGTAAAATAATAAAAGAAAATTATTTTGTTTGAATCTTTGGGAGTAATTCACTTGGGGCAAAAATCACGTGCTCACAATAGTCACTGCCTCGCCATGACCGTTCCCTATTTTTTGGCGTTTTAGCGCCATAAAACTGGAAGTCTGCACGTTTCCAAGATTTTAGTGAGCTATAGCCAATGCCATCCAGTAAGGCCCGGGCTGCCGGACCCTCGATAGGCAAAAAAATTGGTCCATCAAAAACTACCTATGTAACAATTGTCACCCCTCACCATGACCGTTCCTTGTTTTTTGGCTTTTAGGGGGATAAAACTGGAACTCTACACGATTTGTAGATTCTCGTGTGCTATAGCCTACGCCATCCGATGGGGCTCGGGCCAAGCCCAGATCGCAAAATATTTTGTCGGCCCATCAAAAATGACTTAAGGAACAATAGTCACCATCTCGCCATGATTGTTCCTCTTTTTTTTTTGGAATTTTAGGGGCATTAAATGTGAATCTCTCCCGATTCCTAGATTTCATTTTCTATATCTCACGCCATCTGATGGGGCCCACTCCACCATATTCGGATCACCTTATATATTTTTGACCCATCACAAACGACCTAAGTAACAATAGTCGCCGCCTCACTATGACCGTTCCTTATTTTTTGGCATATTATGGCCATAAAACTAGAATTTCACCCGATTCACATTTTTTCATATGCTATATTCCACACCATCCGGTGTAGACCCGGATCGCCTAAAATTTTGCTGGACCATATAAAACGACCTATAATAACAGGCACCGCCTCTCCATAATTGTTCCTCGTTTTTTGGTATTTTAGGGCCATAAAACTGGAATCGCCTGATTTCCAGATTTTCATTTTCTACAGCTCACGTTGTCCGCTGGGGACTCAGATTACCTAATATTTTGTCGGTCCATAAAAAACAACCTATGGAACAATAGTCGCTGCCTCCCCATGACCGTTCCTCATGTTTTGTCGTTTTAGGGTCATAAAACTAAAATTCTGCCAGATTCCTATATTTTCGTGTGATATAGCTCACGCAATTCTGGGGGGCCCAGTCTAGCAGATCTAGATCGCATAAGATTTTCCAGTCCATCAAAATTACCTAATGAATAATAGTTACCGCATCATAATGACCGTTCCTCATTTTTGGCGTTTCAAGGCCATAAAACTATAATTCCACCCAATTCCTAAATTTTCGTGTGCTATAGCCCATGACATCTTGTAGAGCTCGGGCCACCAGACCCAGATCGCCTAAAATTTTGCCGGCCCATTAAACACGGCCTAAAAACAATAGTTTTTGCCTCGCGACCATTCCTCATTTTTTTGACGTTTTAGGGGTATAAAATTGGAAGTCGCCCCAATTTCTAAATTTTCGTGTGCTATAACCCACGGCATCTTGTGGGGCCCAGGACACTGGACCTGGATCGTGTAAGATATTGTTGGCCCATAAAAAGGATCTAAAGAACAATAGTCACCGCCTGGAATGACCATTCCTCACTTTTTTGTTTTTTTAGGTCCATAAACTGGAATTTGGCCCGATTCCCAAATTATCGTGTGCTATCGTCCACGCCAACTAGTGTTGCCCAGGAAAACAGAATCGAATCACTTAAAAAACTTTTAGCCCATAAAAAACGACCTAAGTAAAAATGGTCACTGCCTTTCCATGACCATTCCCCTTTTTCTAGCATTTTAGGGCCATAAAACTAGAATTTATGTTATAGCCCACGCCATCCAGTGGGTCCCAAGCCACCGGACCCCGATCATCTAAAATTTTGTCAGCCCATCAAAAATAACCTAAGGAATAATAATAACCACCTAGCCATGATCGTTCCTCCTTTTTTAGCGTTTTAGAGCCATAAAAGTGGAATCTTGCCTAATTTCCATATTTTCGTGTGCTATAGCACAAGCCATTTGGTGGGGCTCATGACACTGGACCCAGATTAGCTAAAAATTTTCCAATCAAATAAAAATAACTTAAGGAACAATAGTCGTCGCCTCGCCCTGATCGTTCCTCATTTTTTGGCATTTTACGTCCATAAAACAAGAATTTTGCACGATTACCAGACTTTCATCAGGTGAGGCTTGACCCACTCGACTCGGATCGCCTAAAACTTTGCCATCCAATCAAAAATGACCTGAGAAACAATAGTCACCACCTCGCCATGACCGATCATTACTTTTTGCGTTTTAGGGCAATAAAATAGAAATTCTACCTAATTCCCATATTTTCGTGCGTTGTAGCCCACGCCATTCAGTGGGGCCCAAGCCACTGAACCTGGATCACCCAAAATTTTGCCAGCTCATAAAAACGACCTAAGGAACAATAGTCACTGCCTCTCCTTGACTGTTCCACATGTTTTGGCATTTTAGTGCCAAAATTGGAATTACGCTTGATTCCTAAATTTTCGTGTGCTATAGCCCAAGCCAGTCGGTGGGGCCCGAGCCATCAGACCCGGATCGCCTAAAACTTTGTCGGCCAATCAACAACAACTTAAGAAACAATAGTCTCCGTCTCGCCATGATTGTTCCTTATTTTTTTATGTTTTAGGGCTATAAAACTAGAATTCCGCCTGATTTCCAGATTTTCATGGGCTATAGCCCACACCATTCGGTGGACCCGAGCCACCAGACCCGGATCGCCTAAAAATTTTCTAGCCCTTAAAAACAACCTATGGAACAATAGTCACCACCTCTCCATAACTGTTCCTCGTTTTTTGGTATTTTAGGGTCATAAATTTGGAATTCCGCCTGATTCCTAGATTTTCGTATAGAATAGCCCTCGCTGTCATCATGCATCCGGACCAATAGACCCGGATCGCCTAAAATTTTATCAACCCATCAAAAAATGACCTAAGGAATAATAATCATCGTCTTTCCATGATTGTTCCTTATTTTTTAGCATTTTAGGGCTATAAAACTAGAATTTCGCCTGATTTCCAAATTTTTGTGTGTTATATAGCCCACGTCATCTGCATGCATCCAGGTGGCGTAACCCGAATAACCTAAAAATTTGAAAGCTGATAAAAAATGACTTACGGAACAATAATCATCGCTTCGCCATGATTGTTCCTCAATTTTTAGCGTTTAAGGTAAAAAGGTTGGAATTTTGCTCGATTTTTAGATTTTCGTGTTCAATAGCCCACACCATTTGCATGCATCCAGGCGACCTGACCCGAATCGCTTAAAATATTATCAGCCCATCAAAAATAACCTCAGGAACAATAGCCATTTATTCGCCACGATCCTTCCTCATTTTTTGGCGTATTAGTTCCAAAAAAACTTGAATTTCACGCGATTCCCAGATTTCTTTTATGCTATAGCCCTCGCCATCTGAATGCATCCGGGCGACGAAACTCGAATCTCCTAAAATTTTGTCGGCCCCTCAACAATGACCCAAGCCATGAACGTTCCTTATTTTTTGGCATATTAGGGCCATAAACTAGAATTCCGCCTGATTTCCATATTCTCGTGTGTTATAGCACACGCCATCTGCATGCATCCAAGCGACCAGACCTGAACCCCCTAAAATTTAATTAACCAATAAAAATGACCTAAGGAACAATAGTCATCGCTTCGCCATGACCGTTCCTTTTTTAGCGTTTTAGGGCCAAAAACAAGAATTCGACTCCAGATTTTCGTGTGTTATTACCCACGCCATCTGCATGCATCCAAGCGGCCAGACCCAAATAGCCTAAAATTTCTCTGGCCCATAAAAAATTACCTAAGGAATAATAGTTATCGCTTCGCCGTAACTGTTCCTCGCTTTTTGGCATTTTAGGTCCATAAAATTGAAATTCTGCCTGATTCTCAAATTTTTGTGTGCTAGCCCATGCCATCTGCATGCATCCAGGCGATCGGACCCGAATTGCCTAAAAATTTGTCTGCCCATAAAAATGACCTATAGGATAATAGTCATTGTTTCGCCTTGACCGTTCTTTGTTTTTGGCAGTCTAGGGCTATTAAACTAAAATTCTACCTGATTCCTAAATTCTCGTGTGGTATAGTCTATGACATCTGCTTGCATCCGGGCAACAGGACCCGAATCGCCTAAAAGTTTTCCGCCCCATCAAAAATTACTTAAGGAACAATTGAAATCACTTTTCCATGATCGTTCCTCATTTTTGGCGCTTTAGGTCAAAAAAATTGGATTCCACCCGATTTTTATATTTTCGTGTGCTACACCTCATGTCATCTGCATGCATCCAGGCTACCGAACCGAATTACCTAAAATTTTGCCGGCCCATCAAAATTGACCTAAGGAACAATAATCATCACTTCGCCATGACCGTTTCTTATTTTTTGCGTTTTAGAGTCAAAAAACCGAAATTATGCCTTATTACCAGATTTTTGTGTGCAGAGGCGAATCCGGAATTTTAAAAGGATGGGTGCACTGTCATGAAAAGGTGGATCTAGAACTTACATTTGACGGATTTAACTTTAGTCTTTCACAATGAACTCGCTATATTTTTGAAAATATATGTTCAAAATTATATTTTTTTTGAAATTTTAGTAATTTTAACATATATATTGATACTCCGTGCAGAAAACAAGACCATTCAGAGAGATATTTGAACTGTCAATTTTACTTATAGAGATGCACCCAATAATAATTACACCATAAGAGTCTTTGAACATGGGTTCACACATATATATAAAAGTAATTTTGAAGAAATATATCATTGTTATACATGGTTCAGCGAGAGAAGTATGGGTTCACGTGAACCCATATACTTCAACTTGGATACGCCTCTGGTGCTATAGCCCGCTCCATATGCATGCATCCGGGCGACTTCATCCGAATCGCCTAAAATTTTGTCGGCCCATAAAAACTGACCTAAGGAACAATATTCATCGGTTCACCATAACCGTTTTTCGTATTTTGGCGTTTTAGGGCCAAAACATTGGATCCCCCCCCCCCCGATTTCCAAATTTTCGTATTCTATAGCCCACACCATCTACATGCATACAGGTAACCGGACCCGAATCGCCTAAAAATATTTCGGCCCATAAAAAATAACCTAATGAACAACAGTCATCGCTTTTTCTTAATCGTTCCTCGTTTTTGGTATTTTAGAGCCATAAACAAGAATTTAGGATGATTAACAGATTTTCATGTGCTATAGCCTACACCATCTACATGACTGCTCCTCGTGTTTAGCCGTTTTTGGATCATAAAATAGGAATTCAGGACGATTTCCAGATTTTCGTGTGCGGTCGCATAAAAAATGACCTAATATAGTCATCGCTTTGCCATGAACATTCCACGGTTTTTGGTATTTTATTGCCATAAAGCAGGAATTTAGGATGATTAAAAGACTTTTGTATGCTATAATCTACGTCATCTGTATGAATTCGGATGATTGGCTCCGAATCTCCAATATTTTATGCGTCCATCAAAAATGACTTAATGAACCATAGTCATCGCTTCGCCATTACGTTCTGTATTTTTTGGCATTTTAGGGTCATAAAATAGGAATTCAAGATGATTCTCCATTTTTTTGTGCTATATAGTCCATGCCATCCGAATGAATTTGGGCGATCGGCCCCAAATCTCCTAAAATTTTGCTGGCCCATAAAAAATGACCTAATAAAGAATAGTCATCGTTTTTCCATGACCATTCTAATTTTTTGTGATTTTAAGGCAATAAAATAGGAAGTCAAGACGATTCTCAGATTTATGTGTGTTATAGTCTATGCCATTTTGCATGAATTCGGGCCAGAATCTCCTAAAATTTTATGGGCCCATAAAAAATGACTTAATGAACAATATGAATTACTTCGCCATGACAGCTCCTTGTTTATTGATATTTTAGGCATAAAATAAAAATTCAAAGCGATTCCCAAATTTTTATGTGCTATAGTCCAAGCTATGTACGTGAATTCGGGCGACCGGCCTTCGAATCTCCTAAAATTTATAGGACCATCAAAAGAGACTTAATGAACAATAGTTATTGTTTCTCCATGATCTTTCCTCAATTTTGGTGTTTTAGGGCCATAAAATATTAATTTAGGATGATTCCCAGATTTTTTTGTGGTATAATTCACACCATCTGCATGAATTCGGGTGACCGCCCCAAAAATTCTAAAATTTTAGGGGCCCATCAAAACGATCTAATAAACAATAGTCATCGCTTCTCCATGACTATTCTAATTTTTTGAAGTGTTTTAGGGCCATAAAACAAGAATTTAGAATGATTTCCATATTTACGTGTGTTATAGTCCATGATATCTGCACGAATTTGGGCAACCGGATCCGAATCTTCTAAAATTTTGTCGGCCCATAAACTAACTTATAAACAATAGACATTGCTTCGCCAAGTCGTTTCCCACTTTTTGGCGTTTTAAGGGCCATAAAACACGAATTAAGGAATTCCAATATTTACGTGTGCTATAATCCGCGCCAACTGCATGAATTCAGGCGATCGGTCCTGAATCTCCTAGAATTTTGCGGGCCTATCAAAAATGACCTAATGAACAATTGTCATCACTTCGCCATGATCGTTCCTCGTTTTTGGCATTTTAGAGCCATAAAATAGGAACTCAAGACGATTCTCAGATTTTCAAGTGCTATAATCCATACTATCTGTATGAATTCGGGCAACCGTCTTGAATCTCCTAAAATTTTGCTGGCCCATAAAAAATGATCTAATGAATAATAGTCATTGCTTCGGTATGAACGTTCCTCATTTTCTGGCATTTTAGGGCCATAAAATAGGAATTCAGGATGACTCTCATATTTTCATGTGCCCATGCTATCTGCATGAATTCGGGCAACCGGACTTAAATCTACTATAATTTTATGGGCTCACCAATTACGACCTAATGAACAATAGTTATCGCTTCACTATGGTTGTTCAATATTTTTTGTTGTTTTAAGACCATAAAATAGGAATTTAGGACGATTCCAAGATTTACGTGTGCAATAGTCCATGTTATTGGCTTGAATTCAGGCGGTCAACCCCCAAAAACATCATTGAGAATGGAGGTCTAAATCTTAATCAATCAGATCTCGAACATTAAGTGTGTTTGTTTTCAAAGTCTGAATCTTAATTATTCTTATCTAATCATTAAGTGTGTTTATTGTTTTTACTTCACAACCACTTAATGGGTCTGAATAATTCTGTATGATTAAGATTTATAACAAAGACTTAATTTCATTAAGATGTTATCATCCATATTCATTATTAACTGTCACCGCCACCTACCATTATCAACTACCAACATGCTACCACCACCATACTCAACCACCGCCGTACTCAACCACCACCGCTACCACACCACTATCATCCTCAATCATAGCCGCCACCTTTATTGACTATCACCACCCACCACTCCCACCGTCATCATTCTCAACCATAATCAACACTCATCCACCTCAACTATAACAACTAACCACCCTATCACCATCAACAATCACAGCCGGCACTGCCCATCATTATAACCTACCACCTCCTTCCTCAATCACAGCCATTACTAACTATCACCACCCACCACCCACCACCACCATCCTCAATCATAATCGCCACCACTACCAATCACCACCAGCTACCACCCTGAACCGCTACCATCAACCAAAACTACCACCTACCACCGTTCTAGTCGGTATTCACCAGTTAGTCATCACCACCAACAACTATCATATTTTTAAGAGCTATATATGTTATTGATAGAATATTAAATTAATTAGTATTTCATTTAAATTTTATGTTTATTAATTTTCAAATAAAGATAAATTTTATACATTCAGATGTTAAAAATCAAACAGTCATAATCATTTAGTATTCAGATCTTAATACACATCTTAAAATTCAGATGTGTATTCAAATTCAAATACCTTAATCTTAGTATACATTTTAATATTCAAATATGTATCGATTCAGACGTCTTAATCTTAATAAAAAAAAAAAAAAAAAAAAATGGCCTCAGTAGAATAGTCCAATAAGAATATATTGGGCCTATATCACAGTCCATTAGGTTTTTGGGGTTATTCC
This sequence comes from Nicotiana glauca, assembly GCA_026770625.1. Lineage (NCBI taxonomy): Eukaryota > Viridiplantae > Streptophyta > Magnoliopsida > Solanales > Solanaceae > Nicotiana > Nicotiana glauca. Next base: position 38,007 of record MU781581.1, read on the forward strand.
TCCACGGACAGTGAATCATATTGCTGAAGGTTATCTAAATTCTGAAAGCTACATTAAGTTGACCTAAACTTCGTCATCCATGTCAAAGTTAAATGTTTGACTTGGCCATTAATAATAGAATTTCACTAGTTGATACAACAACAGATCTATATTAAGTTAAATAAAAAGCAACCAATAGGAACCATATGAATTGTTATATAAATAAATTTACTTACACCCGATGTTACAGCAAATCATATTATTTTATTACGATTAAGTAATAAATTGAGGTGAACATACATATCTAGATTGTAATGACATACCATTTCAAGGTACATGAGTTATAAAGATCACTTTGGAGCTATAGGAAAATATCATAATAAAGGATGGAAGGAAGAAAAAAATAGTAAGGTATCAGAATTTGAAGTTTGTGGATCTAAATTTGTCATTCATAGGAGCGGAGCTAGCATAGAGCTTGCGGACTCGGCTGGATCCAACAACTTTTGTCCAAATCATATTCGTCTTAAAACTTCGTTGAATATGTAAACAACAACAACAACAACCAAGTATACCTTACCCCTACCATGGGGTAGAGAGGCTGTTTCCAAATAGACCCCGGCATCCTTCCCTCCAAGAACTTCCCACCTTGCTCTTGGGGAGACTCGAACTCACAACCTCTTGGTTGGAAGTGGGGGTTGCTTACCATCAGAGCAACCCCTCTTGTCATTGAATATGTAGAAATTATTAATTTAGAACCCAGTAACATAAACGAATTAGAATCTCGAACCTACAAGTTTTAAATTCTAGCCCCGCATCATCGAACTCATAGCTTGTTTTAGTTATAGCCCATTTGGCCAAGCTGCAAAAATCAGCTTATTTTGAGAAGTGATTTTTTCAAAAGTATTTTTATCAAAAGTACTTTCGGTGAGAAGCAATTTGTGTTTGGCTGATTAGTTTGAAAAACACTTTTGAGTAGCAATTAATGTTTGACCAAACTTTAAAAAACTGCTTCTAAGTGTATTTTTCTCAAAAGTGTTTCTCAAAAAAGTGTTTTTGGAGAGAAACTATTTTTTCTGTTTCTCCAAAACTGCTTCTGCTTCTCGTCAAAAGCATTTTTTTTCCTTCCAAAAAGTTGGCCAAACACCTCATTAGTATGTTTGCAATTAAATTTTATACACATTTAATAAGTTTTCTAAATAAAAACTATTAATATTTTCTTTCGAACTCATAATTAATATTGTAGCTCCGCCCCTGTCTTCTCTAGACAAGTGTGAGCTCATATCTGGAAAGTGCTATGAGATTGAAGTTTATTTGTGGTCATATTAAAGAAAGGTCAATTCAGAAAGTAGAGGGTCAATCTGCCCTTTGCGGTACATCAATGGACTGGATTGGAGTTTTTTTTGTTTTATACCCACTACTACACACGTCGTCACGTCGCAGGTAGTTATATTTTGGAAGCCTTATTAATTTGGTCCACAAATTTTCTCTCACATGCAAATAGACCCCACAATTGTATGGTGCATATATGTTTTGAAATCTGAAGAACCCAACAGGCAACAAATTAAAACATCTTAAAATAGCAAAAACTACAAACAAACAGATCATTTTCAGGAAAATAATGACCAGGTGATTTTATTCTTATTCCACCAAATTGCAGGGGCGGATGCATGTTATAGGGTACTTTTGGAGCCATACACTATTATTTATATAAAAAAATTAGTAATTCATATAAATATATTACTTAGCACCCAGTCTCAAAGGTAATTTTCAGATAAAAAATAATTAAGCACCTACGATTTAAAATTTCTAGATCCGTCACTACCAAATTGTATGTTTATACTCAAAAATATGACATTTAGATTCACAAAAATCATTCAAATTTTTAGTTTCAGATTTTTGGAGAATATAGACAGAGATTTTTATCTACATAAACATCAGTACATAACAACAACAACAACAACAACAACCCAGTATAATCCCACAAGTGGGGTCTGGGAGGGTAATATGTACGCAGACTTTACCCCTACCCCGGGGGCAGAGATGCTGTTTCCAGGAGACCCTCGGCTCAAGACATCAACAAGAGAGACGATAAGTTAGTACTATCAATAGACTCATACTAAAAATAACATAAAATACACAACATAACACAAAATAACACAATAGCAGCAATCTAAGAAATATAAGAAATACGAAATAGATGAAAGGTATACTAATATCCAATAAATAACTCCTTATATCGGTAGCTGATCAGTAACCTCCTACGATTACCTCCTAACTAGCTAGTCTCACTCTAGTGCGCTGTGAAAATATTCACAACTTCCCCCTAACCTCCATAAACATCAGTACATGGAAAAAGAAATTTATTGATCCTTTAGTAATGAACTTTTGGGTTTCAACTATTATTTTTTATAATTAAAATAAGTGATTGTTTCATGAAATAAACATGTCTGTGAAGATGCGGACTACCTGCACCTGGACAGAAAGACCCTATGAAGCTTCACTGTTCCTTGGGATTAACTTTGGATTTTTCCTGTGCAGCTTAGATGGAAGGCGAAGAAAGCCTCCTTCCGGGGAGCCCGAGCCATCACTGAGATAAAACTCTGGAAGGGCTAGAATTTTAACCTTGTGCTAGGAGTTACGGGCGAAGGGACAGTCTCAGGTAGACAATTTTCCAACCCCTAAAATAACTGAAGATAGAGATTTATAGCTTGTTTGGCCAAGCTTATTTTTGGCCAAAAGTATTTTCTTTTTTTTTTGCCAAAATCACTTTTGGCCAAAAATTGAGGTGTTTGGCCAAGCTTCTGAAAGTAAAAAAAAAAAAAGTGCTTTTGAGGAGGAGCAGAAGCAGAAAAAGTAGTTTCTCTCCAAAATTACTTTTTTGAGAAGTACTTTTGAGAAAAATACACTTAGAAGCAGTTTTTTAAAGCTTGGCCAAATATTAATTGCTGCTCAGAAGTGCTTTTCAAACTAATTAGTCAAACACAAACTGTTTCTTACCAAAAGTACTTTTGAAAAAAAATACTTCTCAAAATAAGTTGATTTTTGCAGCTTGGCCAAACGGGCTATTACTTTCTTATTAAAATAGTCAACCATTTCACTGTGTTTAATGAATTTAATTTTAACAAAAAAATCTCTATTAATTTATGTGAGATTTCAAAATTAAACATGGCCTACTTGTTAGTAATCCAAGCTTCTTTTTTTTAAACTGACTCATTCAGCCGAATGCGTGTCAATACGATCAGATAAACATCGAAGGTACGATGTACACTATATATAGCAATTTCAATGAGATAAATTTAATTATAGTCAACCAAATATAAAGACCAAAAAATTAGCGAAATGGAACACAATACAATAATTCAAAACTACTAATGATAACTATGGATGAGTCGGATGGATAACTTTGTATGACATCCAACTAATCGTCATTTTTTCAGAATGATTACTAGGAATTCAAACTGTACCTCTCAATACTATGTCTTCTAACTATTATCCTAATTACATGACATTAGGGTAGTAATTAAGAACTAATAATCTCTTCTTCAACCTTTGCATCATGCTGCCTCGACCATGAATTTCTTGAACTAATTGTCGAACAATTGCTTCAATGCTCCTCCAAGCATAGGTCCGCTTCTGATCACGCCCCAAAAATTAGATATTCAGACAAATTATTATTGTAAGATGAATTTTTAGGATGATTATCATCTTACTGCGACGCTCTCCTTTATTTATTTTGGAAACTATCTGTGTGTAACATTATATTTAAAAGCAGTTAATACATCAAATAAATAATATTTAATGTGAAAATGACTCGCCCCATTTTGTTGATGGATGAGCCAATATCACTAAGAGCTTGTTTTGTACGAGGAATAAGGAATAATTAATCTCCGAATAAATTTTAGATAAATTTATTTCAAATTTAATCAGAATAAAATTATGATATAACTAATCTAGGAATTAATTATTTTAAGATTGCAGTGTATTTTTTAATCCCTATACAAGGACAAAATAATTCATCTTAAAATAATTAATTCTGAAATAGTTAATTATAGGATAACCTATTTCCCAACCAAACGACTGTAAAAAGTTTGGTCTTTGAGATGTATATAGCCACTCATTTCTGAATAAGGAGCAGCCAGTTGTAAAATATTTTACATGCCAACAATATTTAACCTTAATTATGCTCAAATAGTCAATCATCAACTCAAGAGATCATTTTCAAGATTTAGATCATATCTAAAACTCATTTTTATTTAAAAAGTATTTATCAAGTTAAATCATTTTTTCTTGAAGAAAAAGAAGAAGATAAATATCTCCCATATTTTGAACAGCTAAAAGGATTTTAAAGCTGAATTTGAATACAATAGAGCAACTGTAATTTTAATATATTTAATTAAAACTCGATGATTGATAAGGATCATACTCCGGTATAAACTTATAGTAATAGTATTATTATTTTTGCCAAGTGAATTAAAAGTATTATAAACTCTTGTTTATCACTATATTACTTTATTTATGATTGTAATATGAAACTTAAACAAGAAATTGAAGGAGTTTACTTAAAAATTGTCAATAGGGGAAATATGTCTTAACGTATTGCTTTAATATATTTTTGCGATATATTCTAGTAACATATATCAAACGTTTAACGGAGCCTTTTTTATTTTTCATAGTAGATGATCAATTTTGCAACAAAATAAAGTTATATTCATGTGCAAGACATTTTTTAAAAACTAATATTGCTTATTGTTATTTAATTATTTATCTTTTTCAAAGTTCAAATATGTAAAAAGAAATGACATTGCGTTTAGTTATTGATAAATTGACAATGATTTGACCATAGTCAGCTCATGGATAAGAGGCAGCCACTTGTTATTCATGTCTAAATGAGGTGGCCAAATTATTAAACACCACATGCCATGTCATAAGTTGTATAATTACGTGGCACCCCATATACCCCATGTTCTCGTCGTGGGTCCCAAGAACTACCCCACTATTCTGATGGACGAAGAATTGATTGAGAGAGAGTGAATGTGCAATAGGAAAAGTTAAAAATGCGATCGTGCCTAGCTGGGCCCAACTTTTACAAATAACAAAAGCTTGATCTACGTGTCAACTTTAGCTTAATCATATGTTAAAATTTAAATACGTCAATTGTTTATAAGGATACTCGTTCCTAAGAGGTTAACGTTTATATATAAGTCAAACATGTACAAAAAATTCTGCATTATTCGCACAGGAGCGGATGCACATTATTTGAACCTTTGTCGAATTTTTTCACTAAAGTTTATCTGTTTATTATTACTTGTTCAGTATTTTAAAAATAAATTTTCACTTTTACTTGTCACTTTTATCATATTAAGAAAAAGAATTTTTTTCCTGTTATACCCACATTATTAATTACTCATTTCAAATCCATTAAAAATATGCATCAATTAATATGGGTATCATGCTAAATTATGTACTCAGTGGCTAAGCCAGAAATTAATTAAGGGTGTTCAAATTTTGAACACTCTTTGCCAGTGGACTATGCAAGGGTGTTCAAAATCTATTTTAAATCAATAACAAGTAATATTTTACCTTATACATAATATAATTTTTTGGCGAAGGGTGGTCATTTGACCACCCTCGGGCCAACATAGCTTCGCTCTTGTATGTATCTACATTTATTATTTTTTAAGGGGTGTGTAAATTTTATAGTGGATAAGTAAAAGTGAACGAATGGAGCATATGTATTAATATTATGATGAAGTGGATAAGTAAAGATAAAATGATATTACTTGACATAAATTGTCTTTTAGCGCATAACTTAATACTCAACAAAATCAATAGATTAAAGTTATGTTTTATCTAGAGATATGACAATCAAAATTATTATTTTTACAGTATCAAGTATGTTATCAACTTTTTTTCCAATTTTTTCCTTTATAAAATTAAAACATTGTTTTTTACCCTCCGTCTTTTTTAGTACTATCAAATTATCCATTCATTTTTCCTCTTTCGCTTCTTCTACCCTTTCTACCTCTCTTTCTCCTTGAATCCCTCTATTCCTTCTCATCATTGGGTTTTTTTTTTCGTGTATGTATTTGTTAGTGACTTTTGTCAGATGAATGGTTTGAAAACACACAAAAAAAATAAATGAGAATTCTGAAGAAAACAAAATTGTACTATACAAGAGCAACAACAATATGGGATATAAGAGAGCAGAATTCATTCCAGAGAGCTCTTGATGATCTTCAAAATGGTAATTCGGATGAAATTCCCTCGAGAATAAAGAATTAAAATAAAATATAATTCAAGGTTAATGCAAATTAACGACGATCATAATTGATGATTGATTTAATCCTGCAATTAATAACATCGCAATGACGTCATTAACAGAAGTTCCTCCTCACGCCTTCGAGAACATGCACTAAGAAAAATGATAGTATAACAATTTTGGTTAATAGTAGAACTAGAAAATAATTTTGATTAGAGTACTAATTTCTTCTTCCTCTTTCTTCTTCGTCTTCTTCCCTTCTCTCTCTTTTCACCTTTTCTTGAGTCGAGGGTCTATCTAAAACAGTCTCTCTACCTCGTCAGGTACACACTAGTTTCCCCGGACTTTATTTGTAAAATTATTACTGGTTATGTTATTGTTGTTATTGCAGTTAAATTAGGAATGAGCTTCCCCTTTTTAATTTTTTTTTTAGTTGTAAATTGTGATTATATATAAAAAAAAAATACTCCTATAAAAGTTGCTATGGTTATCTTTCTATATATATATATACACTAACAATGAACAGATAACCCAAAAAAAAAAAAAAAACTTTAACTTCTAATCCTTTTTTTCCCAACATTAAAAGACAAAACATGTGCAACTATATATACATCGTACTTCATTAGCATTTTCATTGTAAACTTCTCAGCCAATCCTTATTTTTCTCTTTCTTCTTTCCTCTTTGATTATATTATTCTAATCTTCCAAAATGAATGGAGAAGAGACTAATAATGACCAAAAAACACCTCTTCTTCCAATTCATAGGTCACAAAGTATGAATACATTTATTCACTCAATTTTTTCACTTAAGAATTTCTTCACCATTTTAGGACCTTTACTATGTATAATTATTTGCTTATTTGTGAAAATGAATGATGCTCCGGCGACTAGTACTAATATGCTCGGAATTCTTGCTTGGATTTTCACGTGGTGGTTGTCGGAGGCGGTGCCGATGCCGATCACTTCTATGTCGCCGTTGTTTCTCTTCCCGTTGTTCGGAATTTCGTCGGCCGACGACGTTGCTCATTCTTATATGGATGATGTTATTGCTCTCGTCCTTGGGAGTTTTATACTTGCTCTTGCTGTTGAACATTATAATATACACAGAAGATTGGCCTTAAATGTGAGTAATTATATTCTTCTATTCTTTGTTGTTTTATTTGTGGGTGTCGCGAAATCGGAATATGGAAGAAATTTATCCGAATACAATACATCCACTATGGTTGAATGGTAAATTAAAATAAAGTATATATTACTGTATAAAGTAAATTATTAATTAATAAACCTTAAAAAAATATTCCACACACTTTTTGTACTTTGATATGAGCTCTACATGTCCAAGTATGTACGTATTTGCCGCAATGGAAATACATCGCTTCATATCTGGCTTTAGTTGCGTAATTATTACTTCCTCCGTTTTAACTTAAATACAATATACTTTCTATATTAGTCAGTTTAAAAAAGAATGACATATTTTTATATTTAAAAATAATTTAATTTTAAACTCTTTATTTCACTCATTTTATCCTTAATAAAAAAATTTATAGCCTAACAAATATCATGGTACCACTAAACTTTTGTCCCTTAAGTTTTTAATACCACATATTTCAAAAGTCTACTTTTCAGCAATTATCTGTTGTTTTTCTATTTTTGACATTTTACCGTTATTAATCATTTTCAATATCAATATCTAATTTGGCCTATTATTTTCTTTATATAAAGTTTAACTATATATGTACGCTACTACAAGCAGAGGCGAGTTTTAGTTGTTAACTTCAACCTTTAGAATTTTACTCTAAACATGTTATATTTTTTAAAATTATGTGTTCATAATTAAATATGTACATATAACTTTAATTAATATTGTCCACATAAAATGAGTGGTGACACTTCTCTATCTAGTACTCCCTCCATTTCAGTTTAAATGACATACTTTCTTTATTAGTCCATGAATCATTCCAAAAATATATATATTTATATATTTGGAAACAGTTTAACTTTAAATTTTTATTTACATATTTTATCCTAATAAAATATTTTTATAGCCACGCAAATACATGACTCTACAAAGTATTTACCCTTAAAGCTTTTAGAATCACCTGTTTTATAAGCATTTTTTTCTTAAACTATATGACAAGTCAAACTATATCTATCTAAATTAAAATAAGAAAATTGTACGGCTGAATTATTGTAGACAAAAATTGATCTGACGTGCATGGGCCATGCAGATAACACTATTATTCTGTGGGAATCCATTGAATCCACCACTTCTTCTTCTCGGGATCTGTGGCACCACTTTCTTCGTCAGCATGTGGATGCACAACGTGGCAGCCACCGTGATGATGATGCCGGTGGCTACCGGAATCCTGCAACGGTTGCCGTCGGTTAACCGGGGCCAACCGGAATGTTCCGATCAGCTGGTGACTAATTTCTGTAAAGCAGTTATATTAGGGGTTATATATTCTGCATCAATTGGAGGAATGAGTACATTAACTGGGACAGGTGTCAATTTGATATTGGCGGGATTGTGGAAGAGTTATTTTCCTCAAGAAAAACCTCTAAGTTTCAGCACTTGGTTCTTCTTTGGTTTTCCTTTGGCTTTGTTGATTTTCTTTGCTTTGTGGGGTATTCTTTGCTTATTGTATTGTAGGAAAGGATCAAGTAGATCTCTTTCTGCTTATTTGGACAAATCTCATTTGAAAAGAGAGCTTGATTTATTAGGTACTTCTTCTAAACCCTCATATTTATTTAATTTTTTTATACCCAATTTCATATATTCTCAATTTTTGCATATAATTTTTTTCTAGCGGATAAGGAATAATTAATCTCGGGACTAAATTTAAGAAGAGTTTATTCAATATTTGATTGGGAAAAAATTGCGGTATAATTAATCCGGGGATTAGTTAACTGAGATTGTAGTGTTTTTTATACAAATGGAAGGGTGGAATAATTATTCTCGGGATAACTAATTCCGAAATAATTAATTATAGGTAATTTCTTTCCAACCAAACGACCCCTTAGTTCCCAATTTATCCCTCAAACTATAGATGAATGCGAATCGAGGACGAGTTCTGTGGGCTGAATTGATCGGGTTATTTTCAATCTTGAATAACTATGTATACATGTGGGCGTTTGGACATAAGAATTGTAAAATTCCAAAAAAAAGTAAAAATGATGTTTAAAAATTAGAGTGGTGTTTGGACATGAATAAAATGTTGGGTTGTTTTTGAATTTTTGTGAGTGATCTGAGTAAAAATTTTGAAAAATAATTTTTGGGGTATTTCAAATTTTTGAAAAAATTTCAAAATTCATCCTCAAGTAAAAATTAAAAATTCTATAACCAAACACTGATTTCGAAAAATATAATTCGAAAAAAGGTGAACTTTTTTTTTACGGTCAAACGGACTCTAAAACTATTCAAAATGTATACATATAATAAGTTCATGTTCTTTTTAAATTTATTACGTATAAGTTTTGAATTCAGCTCATATTATAAACTTATATATAACTGACACGTATAGGATAAAATTGAGGCTTATATCTTTAAATTTCAAGTTTATATTTTTCTGCACTCCAATCATTTCAGTGGTCAATTTTCAGATATCTTAAAAGAATACGTCATCAACAAGTGGCCCAATTCAAATTTCATGGTTATTATAGGATTCACTTATGCCACATATTTTTATTTGTCCCAATAATAGATATTGAATATTAGATTGATATATGTTGTCTGCAATTATTTTAGACAGATTCTAATGGTTCGGACCCACTATTGTGCTGTGTAGGTCCCATGGCCTTTGCTGAAAAGATGGTTTTAACAGTGTTTTCGGTACGATTTTAAAATACTTTTTAATATAATCCAAATTATTTGTGTTAATTCAAATTTAATTATGTGACTAATTTAATTTGATTTTGTTGCTATAGATTTTAATAGTGTTGTGGATGACAAGAAGTATTACTGATGATATTCCTGGATGGGGATCCTTCTTCAATGGTCGTGCTGGTGACGGAACTGTTAGTGTAAGCACTACACTAATTTCAATTAAATAAAATAAATCTATATATAAACATTTTTCATTAATCTTTCTTAAGATTTCCTGAATGATCCCAGAAAAATGCTTTTGTTTTGTTGCTTGTTGTTCTAAAGTATTGGTTTCTTAAACTAAAAATAAATTTTCTTAAAATAATTTGATGGTTCCTATATATTACAATACATAATGTTTTCTTGCCTACCAGGCCGGAGCCAATGAGGAAGTTATGGGTTCACCTGAACTCAGTAACTTCGGCCATGTATATATGTTAAAAATTCAGTTAAATAGCTGCAAAAATAGATTTTGAACCCAGTATTTCAGAATTTGAACTCATAAATTTCAAATCCTGGATCCGTCTTTGCTTGCCGACCAAGTTACTACAGTCATACTTCTCTATAGCAACATGTTTAATTATATAATAGTCATTCACTATAAAAGCCAAGTTTTCTCGGAACCGATTTTTATGTTATGTTATAATATATGTCATCTATAATAACAAATCATTATAGCAACTAAAAAATATCGGAACGAACGAGATTGTTCTAGAGATGTTTGACTGCAGAACATGTCGAAATTTGACGTTCAAAAATATACTTCCTAAAATGTCTGTTCATAATGTTGATTTTTTTCATTTTAGGTGATGATGGCAACTTTATTATTCATAATTCCAAACAAGAAGCAGCCAGGAGAGAAGCTAATGGATTGGAACAAATGCAAGAAATTGCCATGGAACATAATTCTTTTACTAGGAGCAGGTTTTGCCATAGCTGATGGAATTAGGTCAAGTGGACTTGCTGATATACTAACAAAAACCCTAGATTTCTTAGCAGAAACACCATATTTAGCCATTGCACCAGCAGTTTGTTTAATAAGTGCAATTCTCACTGAGTTTATCACATCAAACAATGCAACCACAACTGTTGTAGTTCCTTTGCTCATCCAGATTGCTCAAACTATGCGTATTCATCCTCTTCTTCTAATGATCCCGGGCGCCATTGGCGCGCAATTCGCTTTCTTGCTCCCCACGTCAACGCCCTCGAATGTTATAGGGTTTACTACTGGTCATATTGAAGTTAAGGACATGATCCAAACTGGACTCCCTTTGAAAGTTGCTGGAATTGCTGCTCTCTCCTTCTTGATGCCTACGCTAGGTAAAGTTTCTTTACTATTTCTTAGTTAATCAAAATTTTGCGATTTTACTGTTACAATGAATAACGTTAAAGTTACTTTAATGTGACAAAAGATATACTATAGTTTTGTGACGTTAATATTATGTTGTATATGAAAATAACCGTTTCTTTTTTGTGTTTCAGCGCCTATTGTTTTTGGAACAGATAAACCTATAAATGTATCAAGGAATTATTTGCGTTGGTGTGGCTAATTCTTTGGACAGAGGGATACATAAGGCAAGAGGACACCAACCTTTGGCTTTGGTAATTTCAGACCAATTGAGAAAGGGTTATAAGTTATAGGTACTGGCGATGTAAAAATATGTATACAATCATGTCGATCGATATCAGGCTATATTCCTCAGTTGGTGTTTTTCTTTTCTTTTTTTGAATTTTATTGTATCAAGATGAATTATCCCTAGAGGAATCATCGTGGTACAGAGGAGGAGTAGTTTTTGAATATATTATATTTTGTTAAAAAAAAGTTGCTATTTTCTTTTTCTTGTTGGATAGTAGTAATTGTATAGGCTTTTTGTGTTCCAAGAAATATGGAATGTAATTTCATATTTAACTTTTATAGTTAAATGGGGGATGTGCACAGATAGCCACTAACGGCTCATGTCTTTATTTTAAAGCCAGCGTTTCAAATGTCTTTAATTTTTAGTTACTGGTTTAATAAACTTTAACTGGCCGGACGAAAATACCCTTATGCTCATGTCCTTAAATTCAAGACTTCAGGACTATATGTCCTTAACTTTTGAACTTGAAACTCTAAGTTTAGGACTTCAGGACTACAAGTCCTTAACTTTTGAACTTGAAACTCTAAGTTCAGGACTTCAAAGTTACATTTCCTTAACTTTTGAACTTGGAACTCAAACTTCAAGACCAAGCGTCCTTAACTTTTGAACTTGTAACTGTAAGTTAAGTACTGCTTGTCCTTAACTTTTGAACGTGTAACTGTAAGTTAAGATTTGTCCGTCCTTAACTTTTGAACTCTAAACTCAAAGTTAAGGACTGCATGTCCTTAAGTTTTGAACTTGAAACAATAACTTAAAGACTGCCTGTCCTTAAGTTTTGAACTTGAAACTATAAGTTAAGGACTACTTGTCCTTAACTTTTGAACCTGAAACTCAAAGTTAAGGACAGAAAGTCCTTAAGTTTTGAACTTGAAACAATAACTTAAATAATGACTGTCCTTAAATTTTGAACTTTAAACTATAAGTTAAGGACTGTCTGTCCTTATCTTTTGAACCTGCATGTCAAATTTAAGGACTGTCTGTCCTTAACTTTTAAACCTGTCATGTCCTTAACTTTTAATCTTTGAACTCAAAAGAAACAAAAACAAGTCTTTTTTGCACCTGTTTTGTGCCATTTTTTATTATAAAATATTACCTTACTTGATGAAAGAAAACCTTTGAACATTAATTCACACAACTGGACAAATATGAATTAGGGAAAGTATTTAATAATATTCTTTATGAGACTATTAAGGATAAATTTAAAAAATTGAAAACTCGTCGACGGATCATAAAATTCAAAGATGGCTGGTTCCACCCGACAAAAATATGGACGATCTAAAGCAAACAGAAAAACAAATGATTCAAGAAATCCACCCATATGACAAAGGGGAAAACTACCTCATCAGCGCAGTAGATTTCCGGTAAAGCTACGCGAAAGAGATGAAGAAAGGGTAAAATTATCCTTTTTCTATTAGTAGTGGCTATTTTTGCTGAGCATTATAATTAGTGGATAAAAAGTAAAGACACCCTTAATTAGTGGCTACTACACGCCATTTTTACTAAAATTTTGGAGAGCCGAGATACTCCTTGGATCTTTCACATTTAACTTGAACTTTTATGGGGCAAGTGCACATATAGCCATTTTTAGGGATGCTATCTAGAGATTAGTCGTATTTATTTTGTCTTGAAATTTTAAACAAAAAATTTTAACTTCAGAATAACTCGAATATTTTTATCTTGAAAAATAAAAATTCGAGACGCACTGCCTAATTTCTAAATAGTGGCCCTTTAGAGTGGCTATATGGTGTCATTTCTACAACTTTTATTAATAAACAAGCCCTTTCTCTTCTTCAACTTTAGAAAGCCCAACAGATAAATATATTTTAGGGATTTTTATCTTCCTATACCATATATGAAACCTTATTACCCTCAATGTTTAAGGTTTGAGTTAATTACATTTCAGCATACCAAATTATCATTTATATACCATAATTAATTTAGAGATATAATTAATTGGCAGTTTTTTACTCCTTAATTAAAGGTGTCCATATATCCCACGTTTCTCTCTCTCCTTAATTCCCAAGATCTGACCAGCACTGTTTTTTCCCTCCCATTTCTTTCTCTTCTCATTCCTTCTTCTTCTAAAAAAATATAGAGATGAGACTCAATTTTTATAATCAGATTTTTAGCCAAAGAGATTCAATATGAAACCCATTGTAAATCACATACAATAATAACGCCAAATACTGGCAGTGGCTGTGGCCAACACTAATTTGGTACATATACAATCCTGAAGATTTCATTAAGGAGTAGCCATGGGCCTTTGACAAGGATGAAGATGGAATAAGAAAGGTTGGTTTATTTGTAGTTTTTTTTTTTGTAAAAATTTTGTATATGAAGAAAAAATTTTGTAGTCAACATATTTTTTCAACATAGATTATAGTTTAATTGTAGTATAAATGTAGTAATTTTATAGATACCCTTAAAAATAATACAACTTTATACAATACTTAAACTGATTTATAGTTTATTTGTAGATAAAGAGAAAATTTTGTAGTCAGCCTTTTTTTTCAACATAGATTATAGTTTAATTGTAGTATAAATGTAGTAATTTTATAGATACCCTTAAAAATAATACAACTTTATACAATACTTAAACTGATTTATAGTTTATTTGTAGATAAAGAGAAAATTTTGTAGTCAACCTTTTTTTTCAACATAGATTGTAGTGTAATTATAGTATAAATATAGTAATTTTGTAGATACCCTTCAAAACAATACTGTTTTATACATACGTAAACTGATTTGTAGATTTTTTGTAGAAAATTTGTAGATTATGAGAAAACTTTATAGTCAACATTTTTTTAACATAGATTGCAGTTTGATTGTAGTATAAATATAGCAATTTGTAGATACCATTAAAACAATATTGCTTTATACATAATTAAATTGATTTGTAGTTTATTTGTAGATTTTTTGTAGAAAATTTGTTGACCGGAGCTAGAGGAATGGAAAATTTGATTCTCTTTTTCTTCGTCATGGGAGACTCCCCGAAATCAGATTCCCATGTATCTTTAGGCGTAACAAATTGCTGGTGAATCTCGGTAATGGATGATGTTGGAGACATGAGTTGACTTACTGGGCGTGGATTAAAAGTTGCAGGGCGAGGACGTAAAAAATGAGGGAAGAGAAGCCTGCAGAAAAGGGAGGAAACAAATCTGATGTGAATATGAAAAAATAGTTAGTCCCAAATTTTTAGGCGCCTAATTTGGAAGGAATCAGCTCTTAATATTGGGTATTTAATGAATGGTAAAAAATTTGTAGGAATAATATAAACATAGCGGGTAATAATGAAATTATGCACATTTTTAGTAATAAGGTTTCATATATGATATAGATAGGAAAAAATCCCTATATTTTAAGCCCAAAGGCTTGGGACTCCATGAGCATAGGACTTTCTGTCCTTAGGAGACTAACCCAAAATCTAATAGACTGCAAGATGGGCGTAATTATATGGCTCAATATTATTTGGGGGAAGTGCACGGTTAACCACTAATAACATATGTATTTATTTTTAAGCCATTGTTTAAAATATTTTTAGTCTTTAGTCACTGCTTTAATAAACTTTAACTGCTCGGACGAAAATACCCTTCTGCTCTTATCCTTAACTTTTGAACTTAACTTCATGACTACACGTCCTTAGCTTTTGAACTTGGAACTCTAAATTCCGCAATTCAGGACTACATGTCTTTAAATTTTGAACTTAACTTCAGGACTATAGTCCTTAACTTTTGAACTTAACTTCAGGGATACATGTCCTTAACTTTTAAACTTGTAACTGTAAGTTCAGGACCAAGTCTAAGTTCAGCACCTGTTGTCCTTAACTTTTGGGCTTCTTAGCATAAGTTCAAGACCTATTGTCCTGAACTTTTGAGCTTGTTATTCTAAATTCATGACTTCGGGACCTATTGTCCTTACTTTTGGAACTTGTAACTGTAAGTTCAGGACCTATTGTCCTTAACTTTTGGGCTTCTTAGCCTAAGTTCAGGACATATATTGTCCTTAACTTTTGAGCTTGTTAGTCTAAGTTCAGGACCAAGTATCCTTAACTTTTGAGCTTGTTAGTCTAAGTTCAGGACCAAGTATCCTTAACTCTTGAACTTATAATTCTAAGTTCAGGACCAAGTGTTCTTAACTTTTGAACTTGAAACTCGAAGTTCAGGACCAAATGTCCTTAATTTTTGAACTTGTAACTATAAGTTCAGGATCCATAACTTAGCAGAAAACCAAACGTTATTTGTATCTTTTCACACAAAAAATAATAATAATAATTGCAATTAACATATAAGATTGATTTCAAATTACACAAAAGAAAGCTAATAACAAAAAGAAACAACTAAAAAAAATAAAAAAAATAAAGAACCTAACCAACCAAAAGAAAAATAAATAAAACTCAAAAAGTTTGTTTTCTAAAGTTTTCTGTTCTAGTTCCTGCTAAAATCTTGAAGAGTTCTTCTTCGTTCTACAGCTATCTGCTCCACCGTAAAACCTGTTCTTGGACCAAATTACATCACTACAAAAAGATATCCATAAAAATTATTACTATGTAGAGAAATTCACAATGTGTTAAATCTAAGTCTCGCGAAGAAACATTAAAGAAGAAAATTCTTTCGGCACAGTTCTTCTCCCTAACATAAAAGAGATAGAAGAAAGTCAAAATTCACAATGTGTTTATGTCTCATCATGTGTTTCGTGTAACAATAAACTCGGTAAGAAATATCTCATAGCAAATTTTTATGTTTGGGAGGTTTCCAAGAAAGGATCATGTAATCTGTATCACTGTATGGACCCCTTCGTAAAAGGAATCGTATATAACTGTAGGTCCCTATTCGAGGGAAAACTGTAATTGCATGCTATTTCTACCTTCCCACTAGCGAGGTTTATAACTGTAATTGATAATCTGTAAATAAAATGAGCACCAGGTCTAACGAACCCGCCGTTAGCTACGGGATCCTTCAAAATTTCCTCCCATTTATACTTTTCTTTGTAAACAATAAATATTCACATGAGAGCATTTTCAAAATAGTACATGGCATTTCAATTATTATCAAGTCATGTAATCTAGTTTCAGGAATAGTAATCATATATCAAGTAACACTAAAATATATCTAGTAATAATGAGAACATTTTAAATAACTGTAAACATATCAAGTAAACTATTCAGTACCATGTCAAGTAAAGGACTTGTCCCACATGCAATTTCAATCATTCGGTAGCACATTTTAAATTCAAAATAATATATAAACCATGCAGATTATAAAAACACAAATTGCGGTAAGATTACTACTTACAATACTCGTGCCAAAATACCAAATGCTTCACCTCAAGCAAATGTACAACATCCTCAATCAATCTAAAATCACATAATATTGATCTTGTGTCAATTGACTCATTTAGGCTAATTCATCACTAATTTAGAATACTCAATCCTACGAGTTTATCAATTTATCAAATTATATCTACTCATTCTATGAGTAACTTAAATTAATCCAAGATCTTCTGAAATTTTTTTTATATAATTTATTCCCTATACTAATCAATTTCCTTAATCATGTTTATAAATTGAAACTTAAACAGCATTGTTGTTCATAATATATATTTTTTGTATTTAATTTTCAATACCCGATGGAATCCCATAAACACATAAATCGGGATTTACAAAAATCCTCCTCTGCACTTTTTTCTCCTACTATTTTAACTTCTGCTTTAGCTGCATCAAGGCTGCGTTTCCTTGTTCCCCCAAGTATTTTTTTCTCTTTTAAAAACCGTACAAGGCTAAGAACTCAAATCCCCTTTTTGGTTTCCAGTTACGCCACTTTTGTTGGCTATGACCTAACTAGCTCTTTTTTTTAGTTTGTTTTTTATCCTTTTCCTTTTATTAGTTTGTTCTCTTTTTTTTTATAAATTACTTAACTACCCTTATTATTATTTTTTAATGGTAGGTATTACAAATAATATAATTGTCCATAAAATAAATCATTGTTGTGTTTTCGGAACGAAATGACTTACTAGCCACAGTATATCCCCGACACAACCTATATTGCACCCCCCGCTGGCCTCGATGGAGTTCCAGCTGCATAACCAATCGACATTAGTTCACATGTAGCCATCAATAAAAATGTGGTCGTCGATCCCGAAAGCAGTGTTCGCAGGGGCATCCCATCAGCTACTCAGAATGCGCATGGAGGTGAAAATGGCAGGATCAACCTGCGAATAATCTTTAAAATGTTGCAGGCCCAGCATGCGACAATAGCTCGGCTCCAGAATCAGAACCACACGTGGAGAATGGTCGAACTCGAGCCGTCCCAAGAAGTTGTGCACAGGGTTGAATCGACTTCGAGAAAATCGAATGAGAAGGAATAGGAGAAAAATCCTGTTATCCTAAAAATGCTCGAAGAGTTGACGAAGCGAATCGAGATAGGGGAAAAGAAGATCGAGAAAAATGATAAGAAGGTGGAAACTTATAACTCCACGGTCGACAAAATCTGGGGGGCGCCATTGATATTGAAATGACTAGATTCTAAAAAATCTGTGCAAAAACCCTTCCCCCCAAGTGCGGCTCCGAAGCCAATCCACAAGAAGTTCAGTATGCCCGAGACTCCTAAGTATAACGAGACGGCTGATCCAAATGAACACGTCACCTCGTATACGTGCGCCATCAAAGGAAATGACTTGGAAGATGACAATATTGAATCCATATTGCTGAAGAAATTTGGGGAGACTCTATATGTGATGACCCGACCCAGTGTCTCATGTGTTACTGCTCTGTTTTCCCCCATTTTATGCTTCTTCATGTTTTGTTATCGGTATATGGTGTGTTAGAGTTGATTTGGATTGGTTTTGAAAAAATTAAGACACTTAGTCTCTTTAAGGAATGCTTAAGTTGAAAAAGTCAACCGGACATTGACTTATTAGTTATAGGGATCAGATGTGATTTCCGGTCTTTCGGTTAGCTTTGGGGAATGATTTGTGACTTAGGAGCTTGATCGGAATTGATTTTGGAGGTCCGGTGTAGAATTAGGCTTGAATTGGCGAAGTTAGTATTTTGGCGAATTCTGGTTGATAGGTGAGATTTTGATCCAAGGGTTGGAATGGAATTATGAGAGTTGATGTAGCTTCTTTAGGTGATTTTGGATATGTGTGCAAAATTTTAGATCATTCGGAGGTGTTTTGGTCGGATTTTTGATCGAATGCGCATTTCGGAAGTTTTAAGAAAACTTAGGCTTGAATCTGGTGTAATTCGATGATTTCGGTGTTAGTTGAGGTGTTTTGATGATTGGAGAAAGTTTGAATAATATTTTGAGGATGTGTTGGTGCCTTGGTTGAGGTCCCGGGGGCCTCGGGGTGATTTCGGATGGCTAACTGGATAAAATCCAAGTTGAGAGGGTGCCACATGTTTGCTGGTTTATGGTATGCTCGCTTCTGCGAAAATGGACCGCAAAAGTGAGGGATTGGTTGCATAAGCAGATTAAGGCTGAGTTGGTAAGTTCCACAGAAGTTGAAGTATTTTCGCCTAAGAGAGTCCGCAGAAGCGGACACGAAGTCGCAGAAGCGGTTTGGGCATGAAGGTGAGATTTCGCAGAAGCGAGAAATTTGTGTCGCAGAAGCGGCCTTGGTGATTTAATGAAATTCCGCGTAAGTGGACAAAAACCGCAGAAGCGGTCATGCGGAAGCGGGCGTGGGGACCGCAGAAGCGGAAACCCCTGAAGCCAGTAGGAGTTTTATATTCATTTTTGCTCCGCGAGGGTTATGTTATTTCCACTATTTTTAAACGAGCTTGAGAGCTATTGGACGGATTTGAAGGGGGATTTCGTCTAGGTGTGACTGGAGGTAAGTCCCTTGACCTAAATACATGAAATTATGTTAGATTTAACATGATAATGGGTTGAAATTCATCAAAAGAGGGTGAAGCTAGGGCTTGAGTCTTTGATATTTCAAATTAGAATTTGATAGGTCATTTGAGCTCGGATTTGGGAGTTCTTGGTATGTATAAACTCGTGGTAAGACGAGGAATCCGGTAATGTAAATTTTGTAATTTTTCGAAAAGTGGGCCTGGGGCTCGGGTTTTGCTAGTTTCGAGATTTTTGCTATATTTCGATTGTTTTCGATTGGGTATTGTTCCCTTGGAATATTGTAATGTATTCGCTCTGATTTTGGTAAGATTCGACGCGCGTGGAGGCCGATTTGTGGGGAAAAGGCATCGTGATCGAGGAATTTCACCAGTTCGGGGTGAGTAATACTTGTAAATGATATCCTGAGGGTTTGAAACCCCGGATTGCACATCGTAGTGCTATATTGAGGTGACTTGCACGCCGGATAGTGGGCATAGGGTAGAGCACCGATGGGGATTGTGACTTGGTCCGTCCCGATTGATTAAATTACCGCGTATTTGACTGAAACTACTTGTTATCATCATAGTATTGGGCCGACTGCCATGTTTGGGCTTCGGGCGGACTATGTGAATCCTTCAGGGATTGATATCACTGTTTTCGCATTACTTTGCATATTATTTGATTTCAGTCCTGAGTTTAAACACTGTTTTTGAAATGTTCAGCCATATTTCTAAGATTTGAAACTTAAGCTACATTTTATGACGTTTTAAGCTGAGAGCTATTACTTTAATATTGCCCGAGTGGCTTACGTGTATGTTCTGGACTGAGGATGGATCGGGCTGCATGCCGCAGCGATGTTATGATGATATTGCGCTTGGGCTGTAGGAGCCCCTCCGGAGTCTGAACCCCCACAGTGAGCGCGGGTACCCAAATGGATCGGGCTGCGCGCCGCAGCGGTCATTTGCATTGCATTGCATTCATGCATTGGTTCCTATTTGTACTACGTGTCATGACATTCAGCACTCTCATTTCATTGGCATCCATGCTACGTCTTGCACTATTTACCAGGCGCCCTGGTGTTATTTTGTTAGTGGAGTGTTGTGCCCGAGGGGCTGACTTATGTGCTGATTTGCACCATCTGCCTTCGCATTCATTTGCTTAACTGTTGGAAAGAATATTTTCAAAGGAAGTTTTAACTTAGCCCAGATATTTTCGAAAGGATTTCACGGTTTTACTGTGTTTTCTCAAAGATTTGCACTACCCTATATAGCATGATGGAGTGCTTTACATGTTTTCTTACCGCTCAGTTATTATTTACTTTTATTACTCATTGAGTTGGAGTAATCACTTTACTCCCTGCATCTCGCGTGCAGTTGCAAGTATTGTTCACCCAGAAGCGGGTTAATAGCTGATTGAAGATATTACTACTGTAGTTGAGCAAGGTGACCGTCAGCGTTCGCGACACCGGACTTCGTCTTTTGATTTCAGATTTTATTGTGTATATTATTGGCCCCGTAGTTGTGTTCAGACTTCTTTAGATTCTCGTGGCTTGTGACACCCCGGTCGGGTTGTGTTGGGTTGAAAATATCATTTATTAATGCCATTAAGTCGTATTTATCCATTCATTTATGTTTATTAAATATTAAAAAGGGGCATTATTGTTCTGTTGGCTGGCCTTGTCTTCATGAGAGGCGCCATCACGACCGGGTTTGGGAATTGGGTCATGACAAGTTGGTATCAGAGCCTAGGTTACTAGGTCTCACGATTCATGAGCAGGTTTAGTAGAATCTCGTGGATCGGTACGGAGACATTTGTATTTATCCTCAAGAGGCTGCAGAACCTTTAGGAAAACTTCACTTTCTTGGAATTCTTATCCTGCGTACTTGATTCAGCTTGAGATATAACTCTTGAAATTCCTTCCACACGTCTGTATGCGCACGTGAGCGCTCAGTATTGTATGTGCCTTGATGGCTTGTGACTCCCCGATCAAGGGGCGAGATGTGATCTCCGTGAGTTTGATGTTGGGCCAGTCTAGAGCACTTGAGCCGGATCTTTGCCTATGGCTTGAGCACTGAGGTGTTGATTGTGTGAGCAAGTGTTTTGAACTTATATGTTCGGCATTGTCTCTATTAGCCAGAATGGCTGTTGGATATCCATGGGATGAGTATGTTAGTACTGCGAGATGTATCTATATGACTTGGTAGTGACGAAGAAGTCTGCTGGATAATAGATGAACTATTAAGTGTTCGATTCCTATTGTGATTCGATGTGTAGCCCGAATATGGGCGCGTGAAGAATAATTTTGTGTCTCCTAGTTGGGGAGGGTAGTGAATTACATGTGGCGGTATGAGTTCAGACCCAGGAAGACTAAATGACTGTGTAACATATATGATGGTGGAAGGCATGCTGAAATACTAAATTGAGGCAAAGTAGGTGGGATATCTCCTGCGGAGTGTTCTTAAGTGGTATGATCCTTATGTGTATGTTAGAAGATGTTATGTGTAATTGAAGGGTACGTGTTGAAATTTGAAAATTCAGGTCGCTTAAGAGAGTGGAATCAACTGGTGTAGAGATGGATGCGAGAAGTGTAGAGGATTACAGTACTAGATGATCTATGTTTTCACAGACTTGTAAATGATTTGAGTTTAATATCACTATGGTATTGTGGCATCATTAGAGTAGAAGTATTATGGGTTATTTAGTGTGTCCCGATATATGGCTTCGAGCCAAGTTGGGGAGGTTGCTGTTGATTAGCTGATCGCACGGTCGTGTGCTATGTTGGTTCTGTTTTGAGGTATGCTGGCGGATCAGTCCTGGTTGCAGAAAATGAGCCTAGGATGGCACGAGTGAAGCAAAATTTTGATAAAGGTTATATGGTGCTTCGTAGATGTGAGGAAATAATAGGATGTCTTGAG
>MU781581.1:80743-92531 GCA_026770625.1 Nicotiana glauca
AGAACCTTTAGGAAAACTTCACTTTCTTGGAATTCTTATCGTGCGTACTTGATTCAGCTTGAGATATAACTCTTGAAATTCCTTCCACACGTCTGTATGCGCACATGAGCGCTCAGTATTGTATGTGTCTTGATGGCTTGTGACTCCCCGATCAAGGGGCGAGATGTGATCTCCGTGAGTTTGATGTTGGGCCAGTATAGAGGAATTGAGGCCGGATCTTTGCCTATGGATTGAGCACCGAGGTGCTGATTGTGTGAGCAAGTGTTTTGAACTTATATGTTCGGTATTGTACCTATTAGCCAGAATGGCGGTTGGATATCCATGGGATGAGTATGTTAGTACTGCGAGATGTATCTATATAACTTGGTAGTGACGAAGAAGTCTGCTGGATAATAGATGAAATGTTAAGTGTTCGATTCCTATTGTGATTCGATGTGTAGCCCGAATATGGGCGCATGAAGAATAATTTCATGTCTCCTAGTTGGGGAGGGTAGTGCATTACATGTGGCGGTATGAGTTCAGGCCCAGGAAGGCTAAATGACTGTGTAACATATATGATGGTGGAAGGCATGCTAAAATACTAAATTGAGGCGAAGCAGGTGGGATATCTCCTGCGGAGTGTTCTTAAGTGGTATGATCCTTATGTGTATGTTAGAAGATCTCGTGTGTAATTAAAGGGTACGTGTTGAAATTTGAAAATTCAGGTCGCTTAAGAGAGTGGACTCAACTGGTGTAGAGATGGACGCGAGAAGTGTAGAGGATTACAATACTAGATGATCTATGTTTTCACAAACTTGTAAATGATTTGAGCTTAATATCACTATGGTATTGTGGCATCATTAGAGTAGAAGTATTATGGGTTATTGAGTGTGTTTCGATATATGGCTTCGATACAAATTGGGGAGGTTGCTGTTGATTAGCTGATCGCACGGTCGTGTGCTATGTTGGTTTTGTTTTGAGGTATGCTGGCGGATCAGTCCTGGTTGCAGAAAATGAGCCGAGGATGGCACGAGTGAAGCAAAATTTTGATAAAGGTTATATGGTGCTTCGTAGATGTGAGGAAATAATAGGATGTCTTGAGCTGTTATTGATAAAGAATGCTCAGTGTATAGAGAAGGAAGATGTTAGTTTGTATTGGAATGAGATCATATCCTGCGGTGTCAGAGTGCTAATAAGGCATGAGTGGTTCTGTTCGCTAAGTCAGGTGATTTGCAGTTTGAATAAGAGTGAATGACTCTCGAGAATGGTTTTAATGTGTTCAAGATTTATATGAGATAATTAGGTGTCTTAAGGTTGTGTATGTGGTTAGAGATTTTGTTTTTATTTGGAAAGGTCAAGACTTGTGGTATTTTATGTTTATTATGGGATCCTATGTATCGGTACCTGGAAAGTCAAGGTAACGAATTCAAATTCGCAGGAAATTCTTCAGAGTAAAGTATTCTGGAATGTTGTATTTCTGGGCACGGTTGAGAGAGTATTCAGTGGCCTATGGGTCTTAGACAGTGTGTTCTTATGTTCGAATCTCGTGTGGTAAACCTGGATTGAGGCATTGTGATGCTACAGCGAGGGAGAAATATCAAGTTGATGATGAATCTGAAGGGAAATTAGATAGATGGAATAGCTTGATAGTAGACCGAATCAGTACGGTAAGAATATGGTTGATTCTTCGTATGTGTTCTAGGTAATGAGATTTTACAGGTATCGTGCAGCAAAGCTCTTGAGTTCCTATAGCTTGCTTAGCTTTGTTTGGATAAGAGGATTCAGTCCTGGCAGATTAGCTTGTGCGAATGGAATTGGGAGAGAGTTCTTGTTGGGTTTTATCGTGGTTTGGAGATGGATATATTTTCTATGGGTATTCGAAGCATGGAATGTGTAATGATTCTTCTTCTAGATGGGATTGACGGAAGGTCTTGTCTAGATGAGTTACAGTTCAGTTCTGAAAAGAAGTTCATAAACTTCTTAGGCTATGGGTAGCCTCAGATAATCAAGGAAATGGTACTTCTAATTGGAAGTGATTTGACGAGAGTATATGTCTCGGAAGAAGGGTAATATGATTAGACTGATGATACTTCGTTAGTATTGCGACACTTTCTTGCTAGATCGACTGCTGATATCTGAGTTATTTGATGGCACAGGGGAACTTTAGAATATCTTTCGTGGAATGATTGGGTACTCACGATGTGATATGTATTCATACTGCGGAATTTGGGGATTTGGTACAGTGATTCGTGTGCTACATGGAGTTGGAGACTGGGAGTCTCAGGTGTAGACTATGTAGTGGTGGTGGATCGTGTGTATTGGTATCGTTAGCGGCTATTGGGATTTGGAGGCCTGAGTGGATCTTTCTTTGCTTGGTATATTAGATTTTGGATATGATATTGGGGTGTAGACTGGTTGTCTCAGTGTTGGGTTATTCTAGACTATTGTGTTATGGGCTATGTTGGAAAATGCCACAGGTTGCGTGGCGAGGTGCATCGGATTATGTTCTACCAGAGTGGTTTGTATTTCACAGACCAGCGGACGGCTGGGAAGGATTTCTTTCCTTAATTGGGCCTTTGTGGCGGATATCAGTGTAGAGGTTTCTACCACTGATTCAGTTCCAGTATTGAGGGACTCTTTTTCGAATGCGTTGCTTGCGGCTGGGCATGTTGCCGAGCGAGATGGTGGATTTTGGTATTTATTTGGTGCCGGGCACCGTATTGTACGTCTCCGGCAGGAGTTATGGTAGTGGAAGGAACAGCTTCAGGCTTATTGGTATTGAGTTCATTGGCAGGCCGATGTGGCTACGTATTTGGCTTGAGTTAGCTTGGCTAGTTCCGAGTGGTATTGTTGAGGGATAGGTTGATTCGATTGTTATTGAAGTTAATAGTGATTTGGGGAAATCTATGAGTTTCTTTCTGTGCTGTGAGATGTTAAGATTTGTTGGATATGGGCTCATGTGGCGTGGTTCTATTGAGGATTCATAGAGGAAGTCGAACGGGAAGAATAATTGAGTGTTTCTTGGTGAAGGGAGTATTGGTTATGACCTATCAGGTTGCGTGTCGTATGTTATTTGTGTCACCGTGAGTGTAATGAATTGCCTTGGTTTCAGACATCAAATTATGCATGGCTGTTGATTTTGAGCGTAGCGACTTGAGATGTGTCAGGTGCAACAGTGTTTGGGTAGGATCGCGTATTGTAGCGAGGCTACGTGGAGTTATGACCTTTCGAGGTAGGTTCAGGTGTTCTATCTCTATGATGTGCGACTGGGTCTCAGCCTTGTTTTGTCATGATACTGATGGACTTGAGTTACATCTCTTTCGTTTGAGTCATTTGTCATGATTTGAGTATGTTCAAACAGTTTCTTATTGGTGCGTGTATTATGGGAGTTATGGCTTAGGCCTGTATTGAGGCGTTGTATCACCAGAGTGGTGTGTTGGATTCGAGGTGATCGTTGGAGTCATTAATGAATACGAACATATTTGATCTCAGCTGGTTAGAAGGATAATATCGGGGTTCAGCCCAGAAATCTGTTGTGGTATTAGTCAAAGAGAAGTGGCTTCATGAATGGTTGATCTGAGCAATATTTGCGGTTTATCGCGTGTTTAATTTGTCGTTGGCAGTATATGAAAGTGTTGGAATAAGGCTTTAGCTAGTAAGAAGTTTTCTATCAGTATTTGGTTATGGTAGGCAACTGCTGTGAATAGAGGCTATTGTTCCAAGTGTTTGAATTATGTGATATGTCATATGACTTCACCTGAGGTTGTAGGTATGGGTTATTACAGCTTGTTCGGGTTTATTCCGAATGTAGATGTGAGGTTCTGATCTTGTGAGGTTGTAGGTATGTGAGGATGTGAGGTTGTAGGTATGTGAGGATGTGACGACCTGACCCGTTGTGTCATGTGTTACTACTCCGTTTTCCCCCATTTTATGCGTCTTCATGTTTTGTTATCGGTATGTGATGTGTTAGATTTGATTTGGATTGATTTTGATAAGAAATGAGACACTTAGTTTCTTTAAGAAAGGCTTAAGTTTGAAAAGTCAACCGAACATTGACTTATTAGTTATAGGTCTCGGATGTGATTTCCGGTGTTTCGGTTAGCTTCAGGGGATGATTTGTGACTTAGGAGCGTGATCGAAATTGATTTAGGAGGTCCGGTGTAGAATTAGGCTTGAATTGGCAAAGTTAGTATTTTGGCGAATACCGGTTGATAGGCGAGAATTTGATCCGAGGGTCGGAATGGAATTCCGAGAGTTGTTGTAGTTTCGTTAGGTGATTCTGGATATGTGTGCAAAATTTCAGATCATTCGGAGGTGTCTTGGTCGGGTTTTTGATCGAATGCGCATTTCGGAAGTTTTAAGAAATCTTAGGATTGAATCCGGTGTAATTCGATGATTTCAGTGTTAGTTAAGGTGTTTTGATGATTGGAGAAAGTTTGAATAATATTTTAGGATGTTTTTGTGCCATTAGTTGACGTCCCGGGGGCCTCGGGGTGATTTCGGATGGATAACGGAATGAAATCCAAGTTGAGAGGGTGGCAAATGTTTGCTGGTATCTGGTATGCTCGCTTCTGTGAAAATGGACCACAGAAGCAGTTCTGCAGAAGCGAGGGATTGGTCACATAAGCGGTTTAAGGCTGAGTTGGGAAGTTCCGCAGAAGCGGAAGTATTTTCGTCTAAGCGAGTCCGCAGAAGGGACACGAAGTCACAGAAGCGGTTTGGGAATGGAGGTGAGATTTCGCAGAAGCGAGAAATTTTGTGTCGCAGAAGCGACCTCGGTGATCTAATGAAATTCCGCGTTAGCGGACAAAAACCGCAAAAGCGGTCACGCGGAAGCGGGCATGGGGACCGTAGAAGCGGAAACCCCTGAAGCCAGTAGGAGTTTTATATTCATTTTTGCTCCGCGAGGGTTATGTTATTTCCACCATTTTTAAACGAGCTTGAGAGCTATTGGACGGATTTGAAGGGGGATTTCGACTAAGTGTGATTGGAGGTAAGTCCCTTGACCTAAATACATGAAATTATGTTAGATTTAACATGAAAATAGGTTGAAATTCATCAAAAAAGGGTGAAGCTAGGGCTTGAGTCTTTGATATTTCAAATTGGAATTTGATAGGTCATTTGAACTCGGATTTGGGAGTTCTTGGTATGTTTGAACTCGTGGCGAGATGAGAAATCCGGTAATGTAAGTTTTGTAATTTTTTGAGAAGTGGGTCCGTGGCTCGGGTTTTGCTAGTTTCAAGATTTTTGCTATATTTCGATTGTTTTCGATTGGGTATTGTTCCCTTGGCATATTGTAATGTATTCGCTCTGATTTTGGTTAGATTCAATGCGCGTGGAGGCCGATTTGAGGGACAAAGGCATCGCGAGCGAGGAATTTCACCGGTTCGAGGTGAGTAATACTTGTAAATGATATCCTGAGGGTTTGAAACCCCAGATTGCACATCGTAGTGCTATATTGAGGTGACTTGCACGCCGGGCAGTGGGCGTGGGGTAGAGCACCGCTGGGGATTGTGACTTGGTCCGTCCCGATTGATTAAATTACCGTGTATTTGAATGAAACTACTTGTTATCATCATAATATTAGGCTGACTGTCATGCTTGGGCTTCGGGCCAACTATGTGAATCCTTCAGGGATTGATATCACTGTATTCGCATTACTTTGCATATTATTTGATTTCAGTCCTGAGTTTAAACACTGTTTTTTTTAAATGTTCAGCCATATTTCTAAGATTTGAAACTTAAGCTACATTTTCTGACATTTTGAGCTGAGAGCTATTACTTTGATATTGCCCGGGTGGCTTACGTGCATGTTCTGGACTCAGGATGGATCGGGCTGCACGTCGCAGCGTTGTTATGATAATATTGCGCTTGGGCTGTAGGAGCCCCTCCGGAGTCTGAACCCTCACAGTAAGCGTGGGTACCCAAATGGATCGGGCTGCGCACTGTAGCGGTCATATGCATTGCATTGCATTCATGCATTGGTTCTTGTTTGTACTACGTGTCATGACATTCACCACTCTCATTTCATTGGCATCCATGCTACGTCTTGCACTGTTTACCAGGCACCCTGGTGTTATTTTGTTAGTGGAGTGTTGTGCCCGAGGGGCTGACTTATGTGTTGATTTGCACCGTGTACCTTCGCATTCATTTGCTTAACTATTGGAAAGAATATTTTCAAATGAAGTTTTAACTGAGCCCAGATATTTTCGAAAGAATTTCACGGTTTTACTGTTTTCTCAAAGATTTGCACTGCCCTATATAGCATGATGGAGTGCTTTACGTGTTTTCTTACCGCTCAGTTATTATTTACTTTTATTACTCATTGAGCTGGAGTACTCACTTTACTCCTTGCACCTCGCGTGCAGTTGCAGGTATTGTTCACCCGGAAGCGGGTTAATAGCTGATTGAAGGTATTACTACTGTAGTTGAGCAAGGTGACCGCCAGCGTTCGCGGCACCGGGCTTCGTCTTTTGATTTCAGATTTTATTGTGTATATTATTGGCCTTGTAGTTGTGTTCAGACTTCTTTAGATGCTCGTGGCTTGTGACACCGCGGTCGAGCTGTGTTGGGTTGTAAATATCAGTTATTAATGCCATTAAGTTGTATTTATCCATTCATTTATGTTTATTAAGTGTTAAAAAGGGGCATTGTTGTTCTTTTGGTTGGCTTTGTCTTCACGAGAGGCGCCATCACGACCGGGTTTGGGAATTGGGTCGTGACACTATCGAAGGGTGTCATGATATGGTATCATAACTTACCACCCAATTCTATTGGTTCGTTTACTATGCTTGTATATTCTTTTGTAAAGGCGCATGTCAGAGCCATTAAATTTGCAACGAGGAAGTCGGACCTTTTCAAGGTAAGGCAGAAAGATAAGGAGATGCTCGGGGAATTCGTATCCCGATTCCAGATAGAGAGAATAGATTTGCCTCCGATCACCGATAGCTGGGTTGTTCAATCTTTCACTCAAGGTCTCAACATTCGGAATTCCATAGCTTCACAGCAGTTGGAGAAAATTTGATCGAGTACCTAGCTATCACTTGGGCCGATTTATATAATTGATACCAGTCGATGATCAGGGTCGAGAATGATCAACTAAGGACTCCTTCCGGGTCCTTTTATCCTAACAGGCCCGTGGATAAAATCAAGAGGGATATCTAGTGAGAGCCAAGGTTGAATAGAGATCGATATCAACCGTAGAGGCAGCGGGTCAGGGCGAAGCTTTGCACAAAATGAGACGAGAAATGATTGAAGTCAAAATTCATGGGACTCATGAGCAAGAGTGGTTTTGACAGGGATGCTGGGTCCAATAAAGCTCCATGATTGTCGGAATATAACTTCAGCGTAGATGCATCAACCATCGTTTCAGCCATCATACATATCAAGGATACTAGATGGCCTCGACCTCTACAGACCGATCAGGCCCAAAGTAACCCCAATCAAAATATGCAAGTATCATGGCACCCATGTTCATAAAACATAAGATTGTAGACAGCTAAGGGAGGAAGTAGCCCGATTGTTCAACGAGGGTCACCTTCGGGAATTTTTAAGTGATCGGGCCAAGAATCACTTCAAAAATTGGGATTCAAACAGACAGAATGAGCAAAAAGAATCACAACACATGATTCACATGGTCGTAAGTGGGGCCGATATTCCTTAAGTACCGGTACTTAAGCGCACCAAGGTGATGATCACAAGAGAAAAGCGAACTCGAGACTACTTATCGGAAGAGACCTTGTCTTCAATGGCGAGGATGTAGAAGGGATCGAACAACCTCATAACGACGCACTGGTAATATCTATCCTCATGATTAAAATTCAAGTTAAACATGTTTTGATTAATCCTGGTAGCTCAGCAACATTATTCGATCAAGTGTCGTAGAGCAACTCGACTTTCAAGATCAAATCATTCCCGAAGCCCGAGTATGTAACGACTTCAACATGTCAAGTGAAACCACCAAAGGTGAAATTATTTTTCCAATAAATGTGGTCGGGACCATCCAAGAAACAAAGTTCCATGTGATCGAGGGTGACATGAGGTACAATGCACTGCTCAAAAGGCCTTGGATCCATAATATGAGGGCGGTACACTCGACACTTCATCAAGTTCTGAAGTTCCCAACATCAGAAGGAGTCAAAACGGTGTATGTGGAATAACTTTCCGCCAAGGAAATGTTTGCAATTGATGAAGTGATACCAGTATCGGCACTTTTATCAGCAAATGGATCGGAGTCTAAAGGAAAACTGGAAGCCAAATAGCAACCACAGTCACCATCTTCGGCCCAACCGGGGGAGCATGGAACTTATGAGTATGATGAATATATGATACCTTGATCCTTCATGATCTTCAAGGATTCAGATGCCACAAAATTAACAGTCGAAGAGTTAGAACAAATCATATTGATCGAGCATCTGTCCGATTGAAAGGTATACCTGGGCACGGGGTTAAATCCCGAGCTTATGAAAAAACTTATTCAATTTATTAAAGCTAATATGGATTATTTTTCATGGTCCTATCTCGATATGACAGGGATCCCACCGGAGATCACTACTCATAAACTAACTTGGACCCGAAGTTTCGCCCGGTGAAACAGAAAAAGAGAAATCAGTACGAGGTCAAACATATCTTCATCAAAGATTAGGCAACCAAACTTCTTAAAATAGGATCCATTCGGGAAGTAAATTATCTCGAACGGTTAGCGAACATAGTGGTAGTCCCTACGAAGGGAAACAAACTTTGAATGTGCATAGATTATAAATACCTGAATAAAGCATGTTCCAAGGATTCTTTTCCTTTTCCTAACATCGATCGTATGATCGATTCCATGGCCAACCACGAGAGACTCAGTTTTCTTGATGCCTACTCTGGGTACAACAAAATATAGATAAGGACCAGGAAAAGACCTCGTTTATCACTGAGTATGGCACCTACTGTTATAATATAATGCCATTCGGACTAAAAAAAATGCTGGTGCAACCTATCAACGCCTAGTAAATCAAATGTTCGAACAAAAAATAGGGAAATCTATGGAGGTTTATACTAATGACACGCTAGTTGTCCCTATGAGAAGAGGGTCATTTGAAGCATTTGCAGGAACTTTAGATATACTGAGGAAGTATAATATGAAACTCAACCAAGAAAAGTGCGCATTCGAGGTTGGCTCGGGAAAGTTTCTCGTCTTCATGGTGTCCAATAGGGGAATAGAGATCAACCCCGATAAGATCAAAGCTATCAAGGACATCACGATCATAGATAATGTGATGGTCGTGCAGAGGCTAAGCGGGCGCATAGCCACCCTAGGGCGATTCGTTTCGTGATCCTCATATAAGAGTCACTGATTCTTCTCACTACCAAAGAAGAAGAAGAACTTTGCATGGACTCCAGAATTCCAACAGGCCTTGGGGGAACTAAAGTAATACTTATCGAGCCCACCGCTGCTACATACCCCAAAAGTGGACGAACATCTTTATTTGTACTTGGAAGTCTCGGAGATAGCGATAAGTGGAGTCCTGGTCCGAGAAGAATAAGTTACGCAGTTCCCTATCTATTATTTTAGTCGGACCTTAGGGTGAGGCCGAAACTAGATATCCACACTAAGAAAAATTAGCGGCTGCTTTAATAAGCACCTCTAGGAAACTAACACCATATTTCCAATGTCATATGTGTCATGACAACTAATCTTCTTCGAAACATTTTGCACAAACTCGAGCTTTTAGGTCGACTGGCCAAATGGACCATCGAAATCAGTGGGTACGATATTGAGTATCGATCCCGAACCACCATCAAGTCCCAAACTTTGGCAGACTTTGTGGCTAACTTCGCGCCGGCCCTCGCACCCGAGGTTGAAAATGAACTGCTGATGAAATTGGGTACATCTATGGGGATCTGACCCACTTTACGTACGGTGCTTCAAATGTGAAGGGGTACGGACTAGGCATCGTGCTAAAATCACCCACGGGTAATATAGTTAGGCAGTCTATCAGAACTATAAAATTGACCAAAACTGAGGTCGAATATGAGGCCATGATTGCAGGTCCCGAACTAGCTAAAAGTTTGGTAGCGGAGGTCATAGAGGCCAAGTGTGATTCCCTCATCGATATGGACCTTTCACCATGTACCTCGAGAACAGAACAATAAAGCTGATGCTCTTGCCAATCTAGGGTTTAGGTTGAAGATAACGAACTCAGCACAGGGACTGTCAACTCATGAGATCGGTGGTCGAAGAAGGCCATACCTAAATAAACTCCACGAGTTTGACTTGGGATTGGAGAAACAAGTACATAGAGTACTTAAAGAACGGGAAGCTTTCCATCAGACCCAAAGGAGTCGAGAGCACTATGCACGAAGGCAGCTGCGACGACCCAAAGGGTCATCACCGTATTTCTCCCTTTTTCCATGCTTCTGAGGCCTTGGAAAACTTTCTTTTAGTTGCCTCAATTTGCGTGCGCAGTCCGGGCACGAAGCCAAAAAATTTTATATATGAATTCTGTGAAAATTTTGAAGAATTTTGATATTAATATTGATATAGTTGACTTTGGTCAACATTTTGGGTAAACGGACCCGGATCCGTAATTTGACGGTCCCGGAGAGTCCGTAGAAAAATATGGGACTCGGGCATGTGCCCGGAGTCGAAATTCGAGGTCCAGAACCCGAGTAAAAGAATTTTTCTGTTAAATTATTTTCTGAAATTATTAAGGAAAAATAAAAATGAAAATTGATTAAAAGACTAAGGTATCGGGCTCGTATTTTGGTTCCGATGCCCGGTACAAATCTTAAATATGCGTTAAGCGCTTTCTGTAAAATTTGGTCGAAATCGGACACCGTTTGACGTGTTTCGGACCTAAATATCTAAAGTTGGAAGTTTATGATCTTGAAATGAAAAATGATGATTTTGAGGTTTGATTCTTTGATTTTAATGCTATTTTACCGATTTGATTGCTCGAGTAAGTATGTGGGATGTTGTTGAGTTAGTGTGTGTGTTTGGTTGGGAGCCCCGAGCGCTTGGGAGTGATTCGGAGGTGGTTCGGGGTGGTTTTTGCACTTAAAAACTTAGCAGATTTTCTGCAATCTTTGCACAGGCCTGTTGTTCTACGCGACCTTGTCTCGTGTTCGCGATGCCTTGTGCCCCAGCCTTCTTCGCGTTCGCGGAAGCCCTACCGCGCTCGCACTGTTTTGTCAGCCTCTTCTTCGTGTTCGCGTGGCTTAAACGCGTTCGTATAGTACTGGTGACCCCTCTTCAACGCGTTCGCATACCTCCCCTCGCGAACGCGTAGACCAACCTAGACCCCCCCTCCCCATTTTCCTTCTTCGGGTTCGTATCACGCCCTTGCGAATGCGATTCACCCCAGTTCCCCTTCATCGCGAACGCGACCAGTGTGTCACGAACGCGTAGAACAAATGCCTCCAGTGATTTTAAGTCATAAAAACAGAACCTACTTCGGGATTTTAGCCATTTTTCACATGGACTCTTCTGCTTCACTCTCCATAGGCGATTTTCTAGCTTCTCTTTCTCCATATCTCTTTGGGTAAGTATTCTTGACTTCATTATCTCCTAATTCTTTCATCTAAACATTAATTTCCTAGCCCTAAATCATGAATTCAAGGTAGAAAATGGGGGTTTTGGGTAGAACTAGGGCTTGGGGAATTTTGGGTGATTCAACCTCAATTGGGGTCAAATCTTGAAACAAATTGCATATTTGAACTCATAGGGTTATGGGTGATTGGGTTTTGGTCCGAGCCTCGTGTTTGGACCATGTGGGCCTGGTGTCGGATTTTGGTAATTTTGGAAGAATGATGGGAATTTCAT
>MU781581.1:92741-110550 GCA_026770625.1 Nicotiana glauca
TCTTATATGTGTTGGATTCGGATTTAATGATACATCTTTCTTGCTTGGGTTGATAAGTATAATATAAAGTGAATAGTTGAGGAAGGTTTGTGATTGGTTTGTCATTTGGAGCATTGGCTCGAACTAGAAATTGTTACTCGAGAAATAGGTGTTTAAAAGTGGAACGCGTAGTGATTACTCCCTTGCCGGGACTTAAGTATTTATTGTATTCTCCCTTGCTGGGACTTAAGTATTTATTGTATTCTCCCTTATCGGGACTTAAGTATTTATTGTATTCTCCCTTGCCGGGACATAAGTATTTATCGTATTCTCCCTTGCCGGGACGTAAGTATTTATTGTATTCTCCCTTGCTGGGATAATTGAATTGTTAATTGTATTCTCTTGCCGGGATTTCTTGTAATTGTTGTTACTCCCCTCGCACTTGAGTTGCGATCGTTGTTTGGGTGAGTTCTTGGGTATTGAATATTGAGGATCGGGTTGCACGCCGCAACGGTATTGATTGTCTAGGATCGAGTTGCACGTCGCAATGGTATTGATTGTCGAGGATCGGGTTGCACTTCGCAATGGTATTAATTGTCGAGGATCGGGTTGCACGCCGCAATGGTATTGATTGTCGAGGATCGGGTTGCACGCCGCAATGGTATTGATTGTTAAGGATCGGGTTGCACGCCGCAACGGTGATATCTGTTGAGGATCGGGTTGCGCGCCGCAACGGAGTATGGACTGAGTGTATTGTGTTCGTACGTAGACACTTCCTGTATTTTTCCTTATCAGCTGTTATTGTTCAGATTTACTTCTTCACCGATGATTTATATATTTAGACTGTAGAACCCCACAACATGCTACCCCTCCCCTCTTTAACTGTTTGATTAGTGTATTTCCTGTTATTGCATATGTATCTGTACAGGTTATTTGTGGTAGGTCCTGTCTAGCCTCGTCACTACCTTGCCGGGGTTAGGCCATGCACTTACCAGCACATAGGGTCGGTTATGCTGATGCTACACTTCTGTGCTCTTTTGCACAGATCACGGTACCGGAGCAGCTTTTGGACCAAAGCAGTAGTTGATTGGGAGTTGAGTTCAGTCCAGGGACAATCAAGGTAGCCTTGCTGACGTCCGCAGGCCGAAGTCCCTTCCTATGTAACTCAGTTTGTTGTCACTTGTACCGAAGCAAACAACACTGTAATTTTGTTCAGAATTTGTATATAGTATTCTATAGATGTTCGAGAGTTAGTGACTCCAGTCTTGGGTAGAGGTTGAAGTTGAATTCCGCATTCGTTTTTAGGTTATTTATATTAAAGACTATTGTTTTTATGGTAATTGCTTCCTTGATTCTAACATTGTCGATGTTTGCTAAAAGAGGTAACTGGTAATTGGCTTGCCTAGCTCCTATAGTAGGCGCCATCACGACTCCCGAGGGTGAGAAATCCGTATCGTGACAGCAGCCCGGTTTACTTTGTCCGAAGATGGAACGCTCTTCAGAAAGATGTTCGATGGATCGTCGGCAATATGTTTGGGATCGGGAGATACTGACTACGTCCTACGAGAAGTTCATGAAGGCACTTGTGGGAACCACTCAGGCGCCGAATCACTGGTTTGAAAGGTAATCAGAGCCGGCTATTACTGGATTGATATGGAAAAAGATGTAAAGGAGTTTGTGCAAAAATGTGATAAATGTCAAAGACATGATACGATGATTCATTAACCCGAAGAGAAACTCCATTCGATCTTATCCCTATGGTCGTTCATGAAATGGGGAACGTACAGGTAAAGCTCAGTTTATTTTATTTATGACTGATTATTTTTCTAAGTGGGTTGAAGAACAGGCGTTCGAGAAAGTTAGAGAAAGAAGTCATAGACTTCATTTAAGATCACATGATATGTCGATTCGGGATGCACACTGAGATTGTATGTGATAACGGAAAGCTATTCATCGACAACAAAGTGACTAAGTTCCTCGAGGATCACAAGATTAAAAGAATCCTATCGACGCCGTATCATCCCAGCGGGAACGGACAAGTCGAAACAACCGACAAAACCATCATTCAGAACCTTAAGAAGAGATTGATCGACGCCAAAGGGAAGTGGAGAGAGATAATGCCCGAAGTTCGATGGGCATACCACATAACATCGAAATCCAGTATCGGAGCAACATCGTTCTTGTTAGTTTATGGTACTGAAGCCCTGATCCCGATCGAATTCAGAGAACCTAGCGTCATATTTCGATATGCAACAGAGGAGTCAAATAACAAGGATATGAATACAAGCCTAGAATTATTGGACGAAAGACGCGAAGGCGCCCTCGTTCGTTTAGCCGCCCAAAAATAGCGGGACGAAAGGTACTATAACCGAAGATCCAATCTTCGACATTTTAACACCAGGGACTCGATGCCTAGAAAAGTCACCCTTAACACCCCAAATCTGAATGAAGGGAAACTAGGTCGAATTGGGAAGGACCGTACTAGGTTCTCGAAATCACATGAAAAGGATCTTACAAGATTGGCATGATGAACGACGAACATTTACCAAGCAATTGGAACATATCACACTTAAAACGATACTACTGCTAAGGTACGACCCCTTCCATCTTCATTTATATTTAAAATAACTATTGCAAGTGTTCGATCAAAAACAATAATGGACTCCTTGACACAAAGTCTTTATGTCTGAAAGCACGTGTTGCACTCTTTTTTCCTTAGACCGATTTTGTCCCAAATGGGTTTTCCGATGAGGTTTTTAATGAGGCAACCATTGATCGTGCTAACTTAGAATAATTCAACAGTATCCGAGGCTTCTTTAAAATCAACCTCGAATACTGGGGGCCATTGACCTCGAATGTCAACTTTGTTATGAGAAAATTACTTCATTGCATCAGGGTCTCGATAGAAAAATTTGTAAGGGGCAAATAATCAAATGAACCGTGCATGCGTAGTTTACTCGATCCCTGGCACAGAACATGTACGCATGTATAATCAATTATAAAGAGAAGTATTTTTCCATGCCAATATCTCATGCCTTAGAAAAGTTCTTCTACTTCACAATTTCATACTCTTGATCTATTATGTAAACATGCTTAAGGACCGATCATAACCAGAGTTCGGATAA
This sequence comes from Nicotiana glauca, assembly GCA_026770625.1. NCBI lineage: Eukaryota > Viridiplantae > Streptophyta > Magnoliopsida > Solanales > Solanaceae > Nicotiana > Nicotiana glauca. The sequence continues at coordinate 95,846 of MU781581.1, forward strand.
TTACTCTCATATTCGGGGACTGCTGTCCAAAAAATAAACAAGATAAAATTATTAAAACTTTGAAATAATATGACCTTTTAGGTAACTCTCAATTTTTATAGGCCACGGCTACCCCACTCAGGGACTGACACTTTGGGCAAGCTCGAAGTAAAACGAGAAAATAAACCCAAGGGGAAAATCCCGACTAAAGAGGCTACTGCCAAATTAAGACGGATTAGAGACGTCCAAATTCTGTAACAAAACAGGCGTTCGAATTCTTTCATAAATTGGTTAAAAGGTCTACCCCCAGCGAAATCATAAAATGCTTCGATAATATCAAGCCTCGAAAACTCTAAAGAGTACAAAATTATTCAAACTCTCAAACAATTCCTTATTTCATGCTAAGGCATTACAACCTTTGTAAACAAGGACGATAAAAAAAATGAAAAACTTTGAAAGCCGAAAAGGGTATAAAAGCCTTATATATATATGATTAAACGATCGTTTTACAAAGGCTAGATCAGGCAAATACAAAATTTGCAAAGGCCTAAGGGCTACTTTCACTTCAAGTTCGAGAGATCCTTCTCACTTGACTAGAAAGACTAAGGGCTACCTAATTCCGAGTTCGAGCATGTCCTCATTCGATCATTAAGTTTAAGGGCTACATAAACTCAAGTTCGAGTCATCATTCGGTGTCCATCAATTTGAAAAGGTCGAAGGCGAGGCTTATTATCGGCCCTTACCTTCCCTAAACCTTGGACCCTCGAACACAACTTCATGATCTTATGCTAAGGCATTTTGGCCCTAACATGAAATAAAAAAAAGATAATGGATTCATATGGAAAAAGTTTACATATTCATTAAGACCTTTTTTACAAGGGCAACACGACCCGATGGAAGTTCTTTACAAAAGGCCAAAACGACCTCGACAAAGAGAGAGACTAAAAGCCTAAGTGTCCTGGTCATCTCCGGGAGCGGCATCCCCATCCTCGGGATTTATGCACTTTCGGATCCTCTTAAGTTCTCAGATTCGTCATCATCGGGATAAGCTAATTTCTCAGCTTCAACTTCAAGCATCTTGGCATTCTTGATCTTGGTTGAAAGATAGATACCTCGAGCGTGGATTTCCTCGAGGGTTCCCCTCCGGTTGAAGCTTAGTGTGCTCAGAGATCTTCTCTGCTCAAACATGAGCGACCTCAGCAACTTCCTTTGCTCGGGTTTGAGCAGCCTCGGCATCGGCCTAATAGATAACCACCACAGCATCATCATCAACATTGGTTTTCTTGACATCCAATTTGGCCGCTTCAAGCTCCATGACCAGTTTCACCCGAACATAATCTGATAAACCTAACTCGAACTAAAGCTCCTTGATCTTGTTGGCTTGCGACAAGGTCTTCTCTTTCATACTTCGAAGCTGGATTACAGCCGAGACCCACTGGGCCCGGGCAGTCTCCTTCTCTAAGGCCAAGCGATCCATGTTCTTTTTCCATTCTTCCGCCTCAATCTTTACAGCTTCTAATTCCTCACCGAGCTGTAGAATCACATTGAGCTTTTGTTGGACCTGCAGATTCGGAACATCAGTCACTATGACCGAGTCATCGTCACTAACTTCAAAGATTCTTTTTACCTGTTCGGACAATTCAGCGTGTTCTTTTCGAGCCATTTCTAGCTCAGTACGAAGACCTTCAGCTTCCCTTTCTCTTTACTCACTTAGAATCTTAATGGCATTTTTATCCTCCGTAAGCCCTCAGACATCGGACTCATGCCGACTCAACTCCCATCATAAACAGAGGAAAGCCTCGTGCTGAAGCACCGAATCCTGCAAACATAGAAGGGAAAGTTATACAAAGGGAGAAAATTCTTAGTATGGAAATTGACAGGGAAATCAAAGATTACCCGGTTTAGAGACTATTGGGCTTCATTGAAAAGATAAGGTGCTCCCACCGCATCTATTTGGGCTCGGTCTTCTTTTGTGACCAAACATTGGAGGTAGCTGGCCACCCTTTCGAGGGAAGCAAGAACCCGGCATCCTTTGAGACCGTGATAACAATTTTTTGACTGCACTCGGGAGCGGCACTAGGGGCCGAAAACTGATTGGTCAGTTTAAGACTCGAGGAATCCTTACCCGAGCTTTTCTTCGGAACATCTAAGTCACTCAGACCCGTTACCTCTTCTACCTCAGCAAAATAACCACAAAAAAAATCTTCCTCTCCGTGGGCTCCTTCCCTTTGACAAGTCTCCACATCCTGAGCGTCATGTATCATCGAATCAGAAACTGTAGAGAACTAGGGGGAATCTCCAATCTCTATTGCCCCAAGTGGATCCTTTGAGGCACTGCCTCCGTCTTGGGGAGCCTCAAGCCCAGTTTCTACACCAATGTCCACTACCTCTTCAACGATCTTTTTGCCCCGAGGTAAAGCATATTCATTTCCTCTTGGCTCAAGGACTTAGGCCGAAGTCTCCTCCTCGACCTCATCAAGCCTAGGCGGATCAGTATTAACTCCCACTGGTTCCGAGATTCTTCAAACCTTGATGTTAGCTCGAACACAGGCCACCATCCCAGAATTATCTTCATTCTCTTCTTCTTCGTCCTTTTGGGGCTTATCCAGTAGCCGGCGTACCGAGTTCATTCTTAAAGGGATGGTGTCCCCCTTGGGTTTAAGGGTTGTCTTCTTTTTGGGCTTCTACCCTTTAGAGTTTGCAAAAGTCGAAGCCCTCTTCCTCTTCTTCTCCCCTACCGACTTTGAAACAGATGATGGGGGAGGAATTTCTTCATCACCGGATGGAGGCCTAACCATCACCTCCTTCCTCAGACCTAAAAAGGAAGATAAATAAATAAGTTGGAAAAATTCTTGAACAGTGATCAAATCATTAAATTAAGGAGAGAAACTTACCATGGCTACTAACCTCCCATCGACCGCTCTCCAAATCATGCCATGTGTGCTCAGCATGGGTCGTTTGCGATATCAGGCTCCTGACCTAGTCCTCGAGTTGGGGGATCGCGCCCAACATCCAGGCAACAACTGCATCCAGTAAAACACTAATAAGAAAGGGTGAAAAAGCAAAGACAATAAACAGGAATTAGGAGCAGAGTCATAATTACGTTTCATATTCCATTTCTCAGGAAATGGCATACTTTCGGCCGGGATCAAGTCCGAGGTCTTCACTCGAACAAATCATCCCATCTAGCCCCGATCTTCCTCATCTATGCTCGAGAAAGGTGACCTCGTGGCTCGACGTTGAAGCTTTATTAGTCCCCCTAATATAGTCATGGGCTGTATAGACGTATGAGGTGGTCGAGGGTAAAGGGAAACCCATCGACTTTGCTTGAGAAGAAATGGAGTATTATCACTATCCTCCAGAAGGAGGGATGAATCTGACTGGAGGTCACCTTGTACTTCTTGCAGAAGTCTATGATGATCGGATCCAAGGGATCCAATATCAAAGGGTAAGTGTAAACCGTTAAGAACCCTTCCACATGAGTGGTCATTACCTCTTTTGGAGTAGGCACCACCACGTGTTTCTTACCCCAGTTGCAATATTTTTTAACCTCAGAGAGAAGTTTTTCAGTTATTGAGCATATATACCTAGATACCGGCTCAAATTGGCCTGGCACCGAGGAAGTCTTTTCAACCTTAAAATTAGAATTAAGAACGGACCCTCCGGGAAAATACTCTTCAGGGTGTGGCTCCGCCGCCGGTTCCTTGACGACCGACCGCGACGATGAAGCGGTCTCCTTTCGCGGAACAGTTTTAGATGTTTTGGCCATTGTAAGTAAAGGAGAATAAAGATTGAAATTTTTTGTGTTTTGGGAAGAATAAACAAAGAAATTCAAAGATCTGAAGATAGGAAGCTCTGAAGAATGCAAATAACTATGAGAATTAGAATAAAAGAGATTGAAAGCAAAGTTTGGGCAAAAGAAAGAAGATGCATTTATAGGCTGAAGTCGACGGTTCAGAACTAGTAGTGACCGACCGTCGGCTGACGCGCATAAAATGCCTAGAAAACTGAACCGACGGGACATTTCAGTCACCTCTGGAGCTTGCGTCACGATGCTTACATCGTGGTAAATTAAGGGGAAGTTCGAGGAATCAATTCGTTTGTTGTTGTTACACTTCAAAAAATAAGGGGACTATTTGTATACGGTCAGAATCGGGCTTCTCTAATTTTATATGGCTAGTCGAAACCGGGATGGAAGACCAAGGCCTGACCTCGCATTGCATCGAACCATGGCACGAAGATGAACTGCTGAAATCATAAGTTGATGATCGATCGAGATCGAGACCAGCCGTAATCGAGACCAAAGTGAGATAAAGATCGAGCGCGATCGAAGGAAGCAAGCTAAACTGAATAACATAAACCCGAGATATCCGTGATCGGGCAAGGATCGTGGCGAAAATCTCAAAATATATCAAGTCAAGATCGGACATTTAGCCAATCATGATATTTTCTTTTGTATTTAGAACTCTACCATAAGTAAAATTCTTCTACTATATAAATGGGGTTCTAATCATTTTGTAAGGGGGATTATTCATGCATAATCAAGCAATATACTACATTTGTCTTTCTCTCTTAAGCTCTATTGTTCAGTTCATACTCATTTGTTAGCATATTATGTTGGTTCGAGAACGATCTAGCTCGAATGCCATAACCGCTCATTATATTGGTTTGCTTTATTTTACAGTTAATTTCTAACATTAGTTCTTATATTTCTCAGTTTGTGCCAAGTGAAATCACATATCCTTAAAATTACTTATAAGTTTAATTGCTTTCTAATTTTAAGGGTAAATAAAAATATAAATCATACGAGTGAAAAGATATTAAATAAGCTGTGACTCAAGAATAAAGTCTATAGAAGATTAAATATTCGAAAATATAAATTTAAATCATACGAAAGAAAACATATTCAATACATTGTACTTTACTATTCATAAACACTAGAATAACTTGTGTCCTTCTAGTGGATATGCTAGAAATAATTTAACTTCAATTGGAGTAGTATAATAGAATTGAGAACTCGAATTTTGAGTTTAATCACTCGTTGACTTGTAACCTTTTTCATAATTCCAAAGCCTAGGAAAAATTTTAGTGCTTTATTATTTATAAACTTAATATATAAATAGGTTTTTTCCATGTAAATTTATTCGGTACAATTCAATATTTTTTTATTTATTTTAAATAAAAATTCTACCTAATTATTGGTACGATTATAAACTTATAAAAACTAAATATTTTATTAAAAGAAACCTAATAATTGATTTAGTCCCGTACAGTTCGATCGGTTTAGTTCGGCTTTTAAATATGCATTGATACCCCTATCTATTGTGACTTCAAAAAACCATCACATTACGATAATGCTATTTTTATCTGTAAGTTAAATACTAAAAGTAGGTAGAAACAACGCCTAAATTTTTTATTTTATTATAACTATTATGGAGATGGACATTAATCAGTGAGCAGCATTATTGTAGTTTCTTTTTTTATACTAGATTCAAGATATTTAGAAGTGTAAATAGATGGAAGTTTGTCCAATCTACAAATTTTAAAAAGGCTAATATACACAAATACTAAAAGATTTTCATTAAAATAAAAGTTATACTAGATCACACTGCAATTTTGGAAATAACAAAATACCAGGGAAAAGAATTAATAGCTACTGCTAGATCATATTATGATGCCAGGAAAAAATTAAAATTTCTCTCCAGATGGATTACAATATTGAAAAATAATCAAATACAAGAATAACATTAAAATCTATATTATATTAAAAGGAGAGTAGTTTGCAATGTGGTTAGGCCAAGTGACAAGATAAAATGAAGCCATTTGACAATTTTAAGACAACAAATCTATATTATAAATGAAAAAATAGTTAATGAAAGTAGTAGTCCAAGATTTTTTATATATATCTAATTAAATTTGTATATAATTTAATTGTGGTAGGTATCCTTTTTTGAAAAAGAAACAGTTAAAATTTCATTGAAAATCTTATACACTAATTTAAGTTGAAATATAATTCTTTATTTTGTATAATTTTTGTATCTAACCTTATTTGTGAACAATATACATTATTATAGGTATCTTTAATTAAATTTTGTGTATAATTCAGTTATAGTAGGTATTATTTTTTAAGAAAAATATTTAAATAAATATTTTGTATCTTACAAAATCGATAGTTCATATCCAACCCTTACTATTGAAAAAATATTTATTATAAATTTTACTTTAGAGCTAAAACATTTTTTTAGAAACATTTGATGTAATCAAATTATTGAATTCCAAATGTTTGTTAATGCAGACTTTATATGATGAGGTTAAAATTTATTGAAATGAATCTTGCAAATATTTTGAAAAATGACTTTTAAGGAAAAAAGACTCATAAACTGACATATCTCTTACATATCTTTTAAACTATTATCCTTGACGAAAAATAGAGTTAAATAAATCACTCAGATAATTAATTAAGAATAGCAATGTAATCAACCACGCCAAGTGGTGTGATAAGAAGAAGTTAAAGTAAAAATTAATAAACATTATAATAAAAATATTGAATTTAGATTAAAACATATTTAATTAAGATAAAAAAATTAAATTGAAAAATAAAAGTTTTTGAATTGAAATCTTAAATCTTGAATTGAAAGATAATCTTTTTTTGAAAATTGAGATTCAAAAAATCAAGTTTGAATGAAAGAAACATTACGATACTATTAAAAAAAAATTGCAGATCTTATTGATTTATCTTTGTGCTTCATTGTTGTTGGATTTTCTTTTATGAATCAAGATCTGTAAATGTATAAATATAGTATTTATATATTGTGTATCTATATTTGTTAGAGATGTGATACTATATTATCTATTATAGGAATATGATATTATTAGAATATTCTTAGGAGAGATTTTAGGGAGTATGAGCTTAAACTCATGTATATATACTCTTCTTCCTGGGAATAAGAAAGCGAGTCTGATCCATCTAAAAGTTGTGCAATCTATAATGTATTATCGTTCCCATTGAAGCAGTAGTAGTATGGTGAATTCTCCTTTTATTTCTTATTTATGAAGCTTTGAAACAATTCTATAACCATGATATGATATTGTTCTTAATGTTTAATTCGTTCATTTTCCAGAAGTATATCATCATTTCTTAAAAGTAATTAGTATTATTTTCTGGTGAATTTGAATATTATAATATTCATCAAGTTGATATAAAATGAAGGCATTCTGTGTTATTCATAATTGGATAATGTGTATGCGCTATATGTAATTACAGATAATTATCGTATTTAAATTTTCAGTCAAATATTTTATAATATCATCTATCATTTATTTTGACTATTTTGATTTCAGCAAGCTTCCTGTTTGGTTAAAGAACACAAAAAATACTCTTTAGAATATTTATAAAAAAAAGTAATAGCTACAACTGTTAGCTACAACTGTTAAATTTTAGAGAACCCGTTCTTTGTATGGTAATTATCTCAATTGATTGGATCCATTTGATGCATTATTCTTTAAAATAGAGCACCAAGGACCGCGAACAGCTTCTTTGTAATACAAGATGTTATCGATTATCTTCGGAGTTATTTTTTCATCAGTGTATGCATTGAAAGAACATGATTTGAAATAGTATATATGTCTAGAAAGGATGTCGAATTGAACTGTAGTTCGTCTTTACTATGACTTAATTCTCATTTGCTTATTTTCAAACATTTTTATGCACTTTTTTTTTTTTTTGCTTTTGCAAATAATAGAAGATGTTCTTTGTATGGCATGCCAGGAATATAATTATTCAGATTTTTTTACTGCTTTTATTTATTTAAATAGTAGTAATTTAACAATTACAAAATTATTGAATATTTAGAAAATAAAGGTCAAATTACTTTTAAACAAAAATTATTTTGTGTTATGTCATAGCTAAACTTAATTTTACTCTTCTTTTTACCATTTTTTTTCCTTCTCAACCGATTGAATTTTACTGAATTAATAAATTCCTAGCTATAAAATAAGAGTGTGAAAACAAATTAAATTTAAGAGTTAAACTAAGTATTGCATAATGCAACAACGAACTAGCATGGTTTAAAAGGTTGAAAGAATAATACTTATTTTAGTTTGAGATGAGAAATTATTTTTGATTTGTGAAGAGCACCGATATACAATAAATAATGTTACATATCTCGAATCTCAGTAAGTAAAGTCTGTAATAAAAATATGTAATGGTAATAAAAGTCTTCTGAGCAACATAGTGAAATGTTAAAAATAAAAAGAAATTTCTCATGTAGAAAGTTTTCAATAAGTAAGATAAAATAGAAAAAAATATCGTTATTAGACGTAATACAAAATAAAAAAATATGAAAACATTAGATAAAGCTAATCAAAACATCATAGTATAAAAATATACAAAATAGGGCATAGAAATTTTAAAAATAAGAAACAAAAAAATTTAAAAATTAGAAGAAATAAAAATGTATACCGATATATAAAATGGAGTAATGGACAAGGATACTAACGCATTAATAAAAGTTTTTATATCTATGTAATAATACGAAATAGCCAATAATGTAGTAAATTAAAATAATACATAAAAAAGTTACTCCCTCCGTTTCATATTAAATGAGGTACTTTCCTTTTTAGTCTGTTCCAAAATAAATGACACATTTCTAAATTTGAAAATAATTCAACTTTAAATTCCTCATTTTGCCCATTTTACTCTTAATGAGAATCTTTTATAACCACATAAAAGTCGTGACCCCACAAAGCTTTACTTCTTAAGCTTTTAAGATCACAAATTTTAAAAATTTTTTTTCTTTTCTTTGAACTCCGTGTCAAGTCAAACTACCTCATTTATTTTGAAACGGAGGGAGTAATTAAAGCTATATAATTAGTTTCTTTTAATTTTATTATTTTATTTTTTGTTATACTGCATTAAAGATACAAAATAACAGTTGATAATTTTATTAAAATAATATGATTAATATTTTTTTAATGTTATTCGCGTATCGCGTGGGTTCTAATACTAGCATATACTAATATAAGATTACAAATTCAAAAATAAAAGAAAATCAGTATTGGATCAGATTACAAATACCGGAAAATAATTGAAATTTTTTCAGAAAAAAGCACTTAAAGTTATACTGGATTGGATTCCATTCTCTGGAAAGTATATTGAAATTGAAAAAATAAAAATTTAGATTTCTTTTGCTTTTAATCCCTCTAATATCGAAAATTCATAATTTGGTCATCATGATTTATGGTTAAGCAAATTATGAGTACATTTTTTAGCTCTTCCTTGTGAATCTTTACAAATATTACGAACTGTTAAACAATTTAATAACTGGTAAATTATGTTCTATAAATACACATTATTATTAAATTGGATGTTAAATGTGCTTAGTATCCAACTATTATAGGACCAAATTTGGAATATATTAATAACTAAAGAACCAAAGTGTAATTGAAATTGTGAAAATCAAACGTAACAGCCAATACAAAATTACAAATACTCCTCTTTCCCCTCTCTTTTCACACTCTCACAGTGTTTCTCTGCAACTCTCTTTAGTCTTCTCCATTTCAACCAAATAAAGCTTACCTACCGATTTCTCTGGAATTTAGGTTTCATAATTTATTATTTAATTTATTTATGGGCTTAAACAACAACAGGACCACCAACAAACGTAAGCTCAATGATTTCGCCGCCGATCAAATGGAAGTTTCATTTCTTTCCGCCGTCAGGATGAGAAAAGACCAAAATCTCCCTCCAACACATATTCAGTTTTTTGTACGTTTGTTTCCCGGCGGCAAAACGCTGGTAATTCAAGCCGATTCTAATGACTCAGTAGAATCAGTTCATGAAAAAATCATGTTAATCACCGGTATACCAGCGGTGGAGCAGCGGTTGATTTACCGGGGAAAGCAGCTTCATCAATGGGATCAAACGTTGTCGGATTGTGGTATTCAAAAGGATGCCAGCTTGGAACTTGTAGGCCGAATTCGGAGCACAGGCCATCCTCAGGCGTGGCAGCTCATGAATGACTTAATTTCACTAATCTCCGGTATTTTGAGAGGAAATTATCCTGCTGTTAATTCGGACTCATATCATATAAGAAAAATGCTTATACAGTTTTTAACTATGACTCCGAAGGATAATACTGAAAAAGCGTATGAGCACATCCAAATCTTCATTTCCTCGTCTGCTCCTGCAGCTCTGGTAATGCTTTATATGTCTTCAAATTATGACAACAAAAATAGTGCTGATGAATCCGTTCGTTCATTTATTGATTCATTTAAGAGTATGTTGCCTGTACCTGTGTACGATGGATGTGTTCCTATAGTGTTAGAGTTTTGTAAACTTCTCAGAGGAGCTGTTGGGATTGATGATCGTTTGTATAATAAATGTCGGAGTAGTTTAGGGGCTATAGTAGAGTCCACTGGGATTGCGACGTGTAAGGCTGAAACTAAGAAGTTGTTAGCATTGCAAGATGTTTTTCCGTTTGTTCGTGAGGTAGCAAGTAAGTTATCTTATGATTTGGAATTGACAATGGGATCAGCTAAGCTTATTGGGTTATCATTTAGCATTGTGCGTGATTTTACTGTGTTTATGCTTCCGGTGAAGAAGGTAATACGGTGGCAAGTACCATTTCGCTTTCCAATAACTTTCCCGTTGAAAGAGGATGACACCAGTGAAGGAGGGTATTACAAAGAGTATATTGAATGTTTGCATCATATTTTCTATGATTTGCTAGATAAAATGGAGATGTGTTTAAGGGAATTGGAAGACCGGTTGGGTTTGAAAGAGAATCGAAAAGGCAAACCTATTGCACCCTGGTGGTCTCAGTATCTTGTAATTATGAAGGAGTTAAATAGTATATCAAAACTGTATAAGGGCTTGGAGAAGGTATTTTGGCAGAAGATGAGGCAAATACAGCTTTCATTGTGCTTTTTGATAGTTTCATTTGCAAAAAAGTATGATGATTATGGTTGGGTTCTTGAGCACAAGGAGGTAACCAATTTTGAGTTGAGGAGGCATTTGGCAATGATGATGCTTCCGGAAGTTAGAGACGGAAACGGGGCGATGCATGAGATGCTCATTGACAGGTCCCAGTTGCTGGAAGAATCATTCGAGTACATTGGACAAGCTGATTCCAAATTGCTACGAGGCGGTTTATTTATGGAATTCAAACATGAAGAAGCTACTGGTCCTGGTGTATTGAGGGAGTGGTTTTTATTGGTATGTCAAGCGATCTTCAACCCTCAAAATGCTCTCTATGTTGCTTGCCCAAATGATCGTAGAAGGTTTTTCCCAAATCCATGTAAGCTTTTAGTGCCTTTATGTACACTTTTTTTTTTTGCATTTTATTCTCACTTGAACTCATAAATCTCCAAATTTTTGCTCGTATCAGTATCTAAATTTTTTTAGTATGAAACAGAGGATTATTTTGTGTGGATATGACAAGATATGTGGATATCCCTTAAGGTTGCTTGATGTAGTTGCTCGTCGCTAGTCTTATTATTCTATTTTTCCTGAAACCTGTGTCCTTGCAGCATATATTCTTTTTAAAATGATTCTGTATCTTTTCCTGTTCGTCAGAGATCTGTTTTTTACTTGCTTTATGACCCTTGGATCCCACCTCTTGTTATGTTCAAATAATAGATAACCAAATTGGAGCTTGTATTCCACAAGGAAAAAGTTATGAAGGAACTGGTAGCTAAGAATTCATGTTAATCATGGTATACGACCTAATCTAAAGAATAATTAGGATCTAAAAAGGTTTTTACTCCTATTTTTTTCCTGTAAGCTTCTAATAATCCATATTGACTTCGAGTTTGGTTGTGTACATCTAACCAGCGCCAAACACACTCTCGCAATTGCAACAATCTCTAAGCTAATGTTGAAAGTACTTTTGACCCTTGAGATGTAATAATTTTGACTTTGGCCCCATAAAACATGAAGTCTTGCTTTGGCTATCATTTGTCCAATCATTTAATGCATCACGGAAAAGTAATATTACTCTCTGTATTAGAATGTAAATAACGCTCATCTATGATTTGTGCTTGCAGCATCTAAGATAGACCCATTACACCTTGAGTATTTCCGCTTCTCTGGTAGGATGATTGCATTGGCTTTAATGCATAAAATTCAAGTTGGTGTTGTGCTTGGTCGTGTGTTCTTTTTGCTATTGGCTGGAAAGAATATTTCATTGGAAGACATTAGCGATGCAGATCCATACTTATACAGTAGCTGCAAGCAGATACTGGAGATGGATCCAGAGATGGTGGATGAAGATACACTGGCCTTGACATTTGTTTGTGAAATCGAAGAGTTGGGGTCCAGGAAAGTGATTGAGCTTTGTCCCAATGGGAAAGATACTGTTGTGAACAGCAAGAATAGGATAAAGTATGTTAATCTTCTTATTCGACATCGTTTTGTCTCATCAATTGCTGAGCAGGTAGCCCAGTTTTCTAGAGGTTTTGCTGACATAACTACGTCAAGGCTCCAAAAGTCCTTTTTTCAGTGTTTAAATCTTGAAGATCTTGACTTGATGCTTGATGGGAGTGGAAGTGCTGTTTCTATGGAAGATTGGAAAGCACATACAGATTACAATGGCTACAAAGAAAGTGATCCTCAAATATCATGGTTCTGGAAGGTACATGATTCTTATCTGCGAGTCACTATGTTTTCATAATACTTGGTACTTGACAATTTTACGCTTTTATCCTCTCTTTCTTCGTTATTTGTAGAAGCAGTAAATTTCTGACTCAGAAACTTTCTTTTTCCTTCAAAGCGGGAAGCATTTGTTTTAGGAGTTTGGGAGGTTCATATTGGTTCTTTTACTTTACCAGATTCTCTACTGGTAGCGAATGTTTTGCCGGAATAACATCTAAAAAAGCAAGAACATTATAAACGTGGTTTATTGTACTCAGATGCCTACTTTATTTGCCCATCTTCCACGACATTTCCTTAAGTACGTCTTATGTTCTTTTTAAAAACCGCACCCAGCAATTCATATTAGTAATCCTGCGGCATACGGTTATTTTTTGTCATCTATATCACACTTTGAATACTAACTCCGATTATTCAGACTAAGATGAAACAAACAGTCCTTTTCTATTTGTCTTGGAAGCTAGAGCTTTATTAGTCAGAAAAAGAAAAAGGAAGAGTTGAATTGAGAGAATTGGCAGAAAGCAGGAGAGCAGAAAGGTTGTCTTTGGTTACACAATGCTAAGATATTTAGCAGGGAAAAGACTTACTGTTGTGAGTGAGTCTATTACTTTGTCAATAGGGGCAAGGACAGAGCAATATTTAGAGTCTTTTAGGCCTTTTGCTACCCTGCCATTCTAGCCAAAATTGGAAATGATCACGTGGGATGCAGTGGTTCTATGAAGAGCATCTGGAAGGCCTAAACAGAGAATAATATGTTTTTCATGTGTAGGAACTATGAGGGTAAGCAACTATGGAAAGTCTCTTGGCCTAGTGAGTTTGCAGTCTTTCTTTTGGTTTCCCTAGAGCCGGTTATGGATGTACATTCGTGTCATTGGTCATGCTAAAGAATTCTTGGATTGAGGCCTGCTGGCTGTGTTTTATGATATTACAAATAAATAATTTAGTGTCAAAAGGTAGTCTTTGTCTGCTACTTAGTAGCTTGCTTTTATGGTTTCTTATAGTGGATAATGTAAGTTTGAGCTGCCCATGCACACCTGCTTGAGCTACTCTTTTACCATTTGACAGTCTTGTGTCTTGGTATTTGCCGTTCGTGGATGTCATGGTGCAATAAGCTACGCGAGGATCTTCCTAGTCCCTTCTCTTTCATTATGCACTTCTACTGTATAAGAGAGAGAGAGAGGTAGATTTTTTGTGTTAGGAAAGATAAGATTCTCAATGAAATAGGATTCACGGTAACACTAAATATCAAGACGCAATTCCTCTCTTTTCTTGTTTACATTCCCAATGTAGTTTGGTGGTTATTGGATATATATGGATCCCAGCTAATTGATTATTGCGAACTGGAATTAGTTGTCGCCACTCTGAATATTGTAAGGACAAACCTTCAAGTGTTAGGAGATGTGATTCATACCAATAACATTTGTTTATTTCCTTCCATGCAGATAGTTGCGAGTATGCCTGCTGAGCAGAGAAAGGTGCTCCTTTTCTTTTGGACATCAATTATGCACCTGCCTCTAGAGGGTTTTGGTGGTTTGGCTTCTAGACTTCACATCTACAAAACCTCGGAGTCCTATGATCGCTTGCCTTCTGCGAAAACATGCTTCTACCGCATATGCTTTCCTCCTTATAAATCCATGGCTATCATGCAAGATCGACTCTGCATAATCACCCAAGAGCATGTTGGTTGCAGCTTTGGTACCCGGTGACATATGCAAATTTTGGGATTGAACTTGCACATAAGATATGTAATCTGCTTGCACATGTAGTAGTAGGATATGCCTACCTGGTACCTATTTGAAACTTGACTTTTTTATGGTCCTCTTTTTGTTACCCTTCTCTGCATGGCTGAAGGTCGTGCTTTCAACTCAATGTATCACAGACTGGAGTCTAAGACAAGTTAGAATAGCTAATAGAACTTGGCTTACTTCTACTGAATGAAGAAAAAAGTTCCAGTCATTCTTATATCTTCTCTATGCATAATCTTCTTCGTTCCTTTTTTTCTTTTTTTCCCTATTAATTGTGTTTACATGGCTGAAGATTTTGTAATTTTCCAGATTCCCTCCCCCCCCCCCCCCCC
>MU781581.1:118833-135704 GCA_026770625.1 Nicotiana glauca
TTTGCTAATTGATTTTCAAGATGAGGAGCTTTTTCTTTGGTAAGATATTAATTATTTATTAGTTTGTCTAAAGGCATTTGTTTGATTAGGAAATGGCAGTCACATGGTGGTGGAGGCCATTTCCTATAAACAGCTATGATATCTTTTTTCTTGAGTGGTTTCTTCTGTGTTTTGTGCAGGTGACTAAGACTATCATGCTTTCATGTTCTTATAATTTTTAAAAATATATTTTCTTTTTTTGTTCCAATTTCTATTTTTAATTACTTTTTTCTTAATTCTAGATCTTCGCAACAAAATCTCTTGGTTTAAGGGAATGAATCTAGTTGCTAATTCATGCAAATACTCATATAAAAATCAACTCAGCCTTCTTTTAATTTTTATATGTATTTATTGGATCCTGTAAACTATAGATACTATTACTTTATCATGCAAATTACCACCAAGATTTTGTCGAAGTAGTGACAAAGTAAATAAATCACTAATTACTAAATTAAACATTTATGAAAAAAAAAATGAAAAGCTTAAACCAACAGATTGACAGTTAAAATGCAAAGACATCAAATTTTAAAGCAACCATAGTGCGAATAAGCTTTTAGTTTTGTAGGTTAACACGAGAATAAGAAATATTCAACTTGATAATATTTACGCCCTCTATTTTATTTTATGCCACATAATTTTTTTATTAGTATGCTAAAATAAAATAACATATTTACTTTTCATTTACTATTAATGAGAAATTTTTGTTGCGATACAAATCTTATGATATACTTAAAACCACAAGTTTCAAAATACTCCATTTTTTTTCTTAGACTCTGTGTCGAATTCAGTTATGTCACATAACTTGAAACTATCAATATTAAGTAACTGGAACCAGGAGCGAGCTAGATTGTTAGATATGGTTCGGACGAACCTGATAGTTTTTTCTTAGAGATCATATTTCTATTAAGAAATTTATATATAAATATTTAAATCCAAACTCAGTAACTAAAACGAGTTATGAGTTCGATGACAAGTTCAGAACCCCTGAGGCGGATACACCTTGCGGCAAGCGGTGTCACGTAGCACCGCTTCGTCGAAATATTTGTTAAATAAGTATATATTGTTGAGTTGTCCCACATCGGAGGGATTTGAGCTTCTTGGTCTCCTTATATGGCTTGTGCAATACTCACCTCACAAGCTAGCTTTTGGGGTTGAGTTAGACTGAAGATCCATTCTTATCATATATAGATACTAGATAGTATATAAAATAAAAAATATTGGGTATAAATATAAATAATGACACAGCTTGTCATTATAGTGATTTATTCATCTATTCATTTTCTTCAAATATTAATATCACTTACCAAAAATTCTACGTACATTGTGACAGAATTTCAAATATTAACTTCGCTCCTAATTGAAACTCGTGACACTGTATTCAAATTATAATTTTTCTGTCGGCATGGCACAGTTTTTATTAACAGTAAAATATATGGTGAATCAATAGTATAAGATTTTCACTATATATTTCCCTTAGCTAATAGTATGGAGTAAAATGTTTTTTACGAGAATGGTCAAAATGAGAATGTTTAGGAATTTGAAAAAAATAGCCAACTTGATTTTCTTTCTGATTTGTGGACAAATGGATATGAACGTAAAGGCCAAATAATAGTGAAGGGCCGGTGCCGAATTGGACCCCACTATCACAAAATAACGATCATAAAATGTCCAAATGGGTCCCATACCACAGCAGAAATCTGACGTGGCACATTCTTTTTCAATCCAATTCATCCCACATACTTTTGGGGTTTCTCTGAATGGGCCCTACTTTAATATGTTTAATAGGCCATTGTGGGCCCACACCTAAACCTTGAGATGCTTTCCAGGTACTACACCTCGTGCTTTCTAGGTCCCACTAGCATGCCCCTCTCTGATTTTGCCACGCTGGATTTGTGTCATTCGCCGCTCTATTTCTGCTCGGGTCTACCTAATAGCCTTTTTTGCCAAACTTCTTTTTGGTTAAAAGTGTTTTTTTTTGTTAAAAGTGCTTTTGGCAAAAAATTGAGGTGTTTAGAAGCAGAAGCAGTTTTGGAGAAGCAAAAAAAAGTAGCTTCTCTCCAAAAGTACTTTTTTGAGAAACACTTTTGAGAAAAATACACTTAGAAGCAGTTTTTTAAAGTTTGGCCAAGCATTAATTGCTGCTCAGAAGTGTTTTTCAAACTAATTAGCCAAACACAAACTGCATCTCACCAAAACTACTTTTGAGAAAAACACTTTTGAAAAAAATTACTTCTCAAAATAAGTTGATGTTTGCAGCTTGGTCAAACGGGCTATAAGCTATGTTGTGTGCACTCTTTAAAATATTGTTGCATTGATGTCGAATTCTTCATAAACATATTATTTTTGGAGTATTCGATATACACCCGATAATATTTTCGAAAAATTCAAGATATATAGGTCATAACTTTAGTGAAGATTGTGATTAAGTCCTTGGGTTACGTCATTATCGAGTCCAAAAACACTTATTATGTGAACTTATATTATGCGTATTTATGAATTCGCCTAAGATATCACGTACGCCTCCTCTTCTTCATAAACTTGCAAGCCAAGAAATTTATCGATTATTTTGCCTTTGATCCCTCGTCGTCGACCCACCCTTCGTCGGAGGCGTCACACTAATCCAATCAGTAAGTGTTCACTAAAAGTGAAATTCTTTTAAGTTTAAACGTTATTTATTACTATAAAATTATACGCCAATGTTGTTAGACATGCTGACACATTTCTGAATAGAAAAAGTAGGCAGTACTATTTGATATTGTCCTTAACTATGAATGACGTCGATGTCAGTGCGAAGAGAATATATATGCGTAAATGTTATAAATTTTATTTTAGAATATTTTAAGTTATACTAGTGCCGGAGGTAAAATTTTAAAGTTATGAGTGTTCGCCGATAAAAAATTCAAAAAAAAAAAAAATAAATTTGCTTGTGGGTGCTTATTTTATATTTCTCTAAATATTTATATAATTACCTATATAAATTTACTAAATATGATGAAAGTTAATCGGTGCTTAAGCACTCACAATTGCCCAAGTGGATTCGCCACTGAACTATACTTTCTACTCATTACGTTTTAATTTAGATGACACAATTCGCTTATTGACCAATATTTTAAAATATATACTTTTTTTTATCATATTGATTATTTTTATATATATATAAATTATAGTATTTCTCGTATAGTTTATGATTATCTAAATATTAACTTGAATTAATCCAATTTAGCTTCAAAGTTTAGTCAAATTGATTGTCGATAAGTAAAATGTGTCATCTAAATTGTAACAGAGGAAGTAGTAAAGAAAAAAAATATTATTTTTCGGTTGTTACAATTATTAAGTATATTTCTATCACTAAAATACTACTCCTATATAATTCTTAGGAGTCGTTTGATATAAGGGATAAGGTGAATAAGATATGGGATTAAATTTTGTACTGTGTTTGATTGGTGGTATAAATTTATACCTTCGACAAAACAATATATAAATTTAATCACAAGCTTAATCCAGAATATTTGATCTTATCCCTTTAAATGTGAAATTATTTTATTCCATCTCTCATATGATATAAATTGGCCGAAATAATTTAGTTTGCGTATCAAACGACGTCATATTATTAAGATCGCAGCAATCAATAAACAAGAAATTTTGGAGTATAGCATTGGAAAAAAAAAAAACAAGACAAGAATCGTCATCAGAATATACATCTCGAATTAGATTGCACAAACCATAGTCAAGAATGTATTAATTAGGAGTAATACTTATCCTATAAACTAAAGTTGCTTTAAGACTTTTGGTTGATTTCGATTGCTTGAAGCCATTATTATATGACTTATCAATTTACATACACCTTAATTATATGAAAGAATAAAATATTTTTTAAAATATATTTAAAAAAAATGAGACTACTCAAGATTCTTTCCGATAAGAAGCTTATAGCTGTATACTATATATACATGTTACTTTGTAAAGGTATAAAAAAAATAAAACGAATTACTGATAACATTATTTTTACTATTTTTGGCCGAATCATATACAAATAGGGGGACCCATTTAAGAATTTTAATATATTCACGGTGGCAAAACCAAGTTGGTATATTCCACGTTAATTGTTTAAAGATAGGATATAAAGTGTGAATCGCTCTTTTGTTTGGCTACTTTCCTTTGAATACTTTAATATTCTTTTAATCCCACTATTATAATTTTATATGTAATCTTCTTATATTGTAGATAAATTTTTATAAAGTACTATCTTTTATTCGGTATGAGTAATTAGCTATATATAAATATCATTTGCAATATTACGGATTGCAAATGCGTTTTCTATTGTTATAATATGTATTTAAGCTACAGTATTCATGAATACAGTAGCAAAAATAGGCATGAATCAAGGAAGTCCAGCTAATCAGTTGTTGTATTCGAGCGCATTCGACTGTATTCATGGCGTGAAACATAGGATTACAGCTGGACAGATTATTGTATTCGACTATATTCGACTGTATTCACGACGTTAAATAAGGGATTTACATTATTTTTAAATGGAAAGTGAATTAATTAACATAATAGACTCCTAATATAACTCAACAAACTCAATTATAACACACAAATTTTGTACTTTCCCGTTATAAAAAAGATTCTCAACCGGAAAATACACCAAAATATAGCAATCTTCAGAGAAATTATATAATACATATGAATACATAAATTATATTAATTAAAAAAATTTATGAATACATTCATGGCATATAGTGAGACAGTGAATACAATGAAATAGATAGAATACAACGAGATACATTGAAATACAATAAACAAAGATAATAAATACAATTAAATACATGGAATACAGCGAGATACATTGAATTACAATGGGAAAAAAAGACAATGAATACAATGAAATACATGAAAATATAGAGTGGTATATTGAAAATACATTGAAATATATTAACAGAAAACCAAGTTGCTCAACCCCAAACTCCGTCGTCTTTGTTCAAGAACAAACCCTAATTTCTAGCGAATTCGCCATCGAGCAAAAACCCTAAACAACTTCAGCCAGAAGAGTGGATTGTGGCGTTGGCAATGGAGAAGTTTTACAAACAGGACAAGTTGGATTTAACCTCAGCCATGGATCTACGCATTTTAAGTGAAACAAATACCCATAATCTAGCAATAGCCTTAACATGTCATTGTTCTTGTAATCTGCCAAACAAATTGAGCAACAAGTCGCTATTGAATCCTTCTGATTGACCTTAGCTTCTGAATACAACAACTTTGGATAACTCAATAGGGTTTCCTCATCAAACCCCGCTTCCACCACAACTTCTTGAACGTTTTCGTTGCTATTTTTATTTTTCAGAAATAAGGGAAGAGAATAACATGTATCATAGTAGAGAGAGAAAGAAAATAGTGTAACTGAATAACGTATTTAGTGGCTTAGGGATAGGAGGTAACCAAAATTAGATATTTTGCTATAAACATTAAAAAGGTATCTATAGAATATAATTTTTAAAAATGGTATTTATTTAAAATAGATAAGGTGTTAACCTTTGCCATATGAGGTAAAAATTCCTATTAATTATAGGGCTTCCATAGTCCATACTCTTCATCCCAAAAGAATATATGCTTTTTAGTAGAAAAATAAAAATATATAGGGAGCGATTTATACTTCAATGTTATTTCGGGCACAAACCTAAATTATTTACGAGTGATTTTTGTATAGTGAATGATTAAATTTAAAAAAATTGAAATTACTAACAAACTTTTGATAAAGTAACTTTGTAAAGGAAGTAAATAATGCTAATATATTTTTTTAAATTTCAATATATTAATAATACTCATACCGAATAATCAGTTGCAATTTGAATAAAAGAAAAAAAATATTTATGTGTTTTATACGATCAATCTCCTATGTCTTGACATGAAGGCTTTTTTGGAACTTTTGTAATAAGTCACAAAAATGATAAACTCGTGAAATTGACACTTTGCAAGTGTGATAGACTCTCGGCTCAAGGAGACTAAAAAGACAATATATCAGTATCATCAACATAAATTATAGGAATAATAACAACATAAATACTAGAAAATAGATGAAAAACAATAACAATAATATATATATAACAGTTCAAGAGTAAGCAATATGATAGTATAGAACTTTAAATTTTTTATTATTACTAATTACTTGGATAATAAAGAACAAAAACCCTTCAAAAAAATTATTAGATCTTTGTTAGGATGTTAAAATCATGAATGTCTTAATCAATTTTATTGTCTTAAAAAAAGTAATTCGAATATCTACGCTATATATATGTTAGTATTGTTGAAACAAACATACTCACATGACTTTTTGTCCACCTCTCTATAGTCTATAGTAAATTTTTTTTTTTTTTCGATTTTCCAACCGCTGACATTGATATCCTTATGGGAAAAATGATATTGTCGCTTTTAAAATAATAGCCGAAATTTATATATATATATATATATATATATATATATATATATATATATATATATATATATATATATATANTTTTTTCACTTTTAGCCGCGCCAAAAACTATTTATATTCGATAGTCAAAAAAATATACTATAAATTTTGTATAATTTATATATATAACATACATAATTTATATATATATAAATTATATATATAAATAACATACATACATAATTTATATATATATAAATTATGTATATTATATATATAAATTATACAAAATTTATAGTATATTTTTTTGACTATCGAATATAAATAGTTTTTGGCGCGGCTAAAAGTGAAAAAAGCCGTATCTTATTTATCATGAGCTAGTCACTTGAGTTACACTATTAGCACAATTAAAGTGTTTATTTGTAGAAAACTAACGATTAATATCAGTAAGTTGGCTAGCTATTGTGTATTACTATATGTTATTTTTTCCAAAATTCAGTGTAGCGAATCAGATTCAACTATCAAGATATTGTTTCTTTGATCCAACATTTAAGGTCTCATGATTTTGTCCATTTGAACTTTAATTTAAAGACATCTTAATAGTTAAATTCTGAACTTATCTTTTTACTTTCGTCGCACTTCATAACAAACATGCCTTTTGAGTTCAATTGCTAGTAGTATGTTACATTAAGCTCCTACATTTAATATTGAATCCAACCTATATTTTTCCTTCAATTTTTTGTTGCTTTTCTTTTTTTCCCTAAATACAGTAGATAGTAAAAAAATAATGTATTTAAGGATGTGGGAACCCATCTCTAAGGTTTTCAGTCCTGCCAAAGTCGTTTTTGACCTCTTTGTTTCGTTTGTTTGCTGCGACAAACTTGCGTGACGTGTGTTTCTTCTTTTTTGCTTTTGATTTGTTCCTTATTATTTTTCTTTTTTGGACACATCATTATATCCTTTTCAATTATGGTGCATTCCTCTTTCTCCTAGGCAAAGGTGTAAAAGAAATTATACAATTTGATCATTTACTAGATAATTACAGGTAAACTTTTATGATATACGTTAATTTATAAACCTGATAAAATAATAAATAATATGTTAGCTCTTTGGGAGCGAAATGACTGACGCGCTAGGAGTGGTCTTTAAGAGCCTGCTTTCGACTATATTCAACAATCATTTGCCAACATCGTTCCTAAGCCCTACTAAGTAAAGGGGGATGTGTTCAGTCCCAAACATCTTCGTCAATACTCCATCTGCCCCCCGCCGGGGGTTAAGGGTGAGGATGTCAAAACCTTACCCATAAAAAAAATGTACATAGAGCTGCTGACAAAGAGCTACAAGACAGCCAAAAACATTACTGCTAATAAAATGAAAGTGAACAAAGCCAAACTAGCAAATAGGCAACACTACCTAATCCCTCAAGCTAAAGTTAGCCATAACACTTACCTTGATTCTATGGCCAAACTCAAGCCTCAATTACCGTTTTTCTCAAGTTTCCACCTCCGAACCACTCGTATCTAATTATAATAATTAACTTAACAACATCAATTATCTCTAAAGAAATCAATTCCAATGCATAATTATAAGTTTTCCAACAACTTTTCAAAAAGTTAAAAACCAACCCCGGTTCCGCTTGGTCAAAACTTAAGGTTCAGACCAAAACCCATTCACCCATTCACCCACGAGCCCAAATAAGTAATTAGTTTCGGAATCCGACCACAAATTGAGTTCTAAATTTCCAAATTTGTAAAATCTCCAATTCTTCCCAAAATCTCTAATTCTACCATGAAAGAACAAGATTTAGGGCTAGAAATCTAATGGGTGTTGATGAAAATTAAAAAAAATGAGTTAAAGAACACAAACCTATGACTTGGTGTTGAAATTCCTCTTCAAAATTCGCCCTAGGTCAAATTCTAGTGAAGAAGATGTGAAATTTTGAACAAATCCCGACTTTGGTTCTGTTTCAAAATCACTGGACATGTCTTCATTGCGTTCTCGACAGACCTATCGTGATCGCGATGTACAACTGCCAGAATGGCCTTCGCGTTTGAGAAGAGTTGTTCGCGTTCGCGATGATCTGTCCCCATAACCATAACATTCGCGAGCCCAGGACCGCATTAGTGTAGAACAACTCAGGATTCCCCAGCCCACCTCCATTTTACTCTACACGTTCGTGTGATGCCGGTCGCGTTAGTGAAGAGCAACCCCCCAGTGCTCCGCATTCGTGACCATGGATACTCTTTCGCGATGAACAAATATCTCCCCAGACCAGCTTGCACTTCGCGATTGCGAGAGTTGCTTAACACAAAGAGAAAAATATCAACATACCAGAAGCAGCAAACACATCAGATTTTCTAAGTGTAAATCACCTCGTAGCCTATCTGAAACTCACCCGAGTCCTCGCGGCTCCAAATCAAACATGTACACCAGTCTAAAAATATCATACGGACTTGCTCGCGTGATCAAACCACCAAAAAACACCTAGAACTACAAATTTAACATCAAATTGCGTGAAATTTTCAAGAAAGTTTTAAAACTTCTATTTTCTCAACCCAAGGTCCGAATCACGTCAAATCAATTCCGTTTATCACCAAATTTCACAGATAAGGTATAAATATCATAATGGACCTGTACCGGAATCCGAAACCACAATACGGACTCGGTATCAATAAGATCAATTATTAACCAAATTCTTAAAACCTTTATAATTTCAGTTTAACAATTTTTATCAAAAATTCATTTCTCGGGCTAGGGACCTTGGAATTCGATTCCGGGCATACGCCTAGGTTTCATATTTTACTAAGTACACACTTGGACCATCAGAATATGGGTCCGAATCCGTTTATAAAAAATATTGACTGAAGTCAATAAAAATTAATTATTTAAGCCAAACATTATTATTTCCTCAGTTTTTCACCCAAAAGCTTTCCGGATTCACGCCCGGACTGCGCACGCAAATTGTGGAGTAATAAAATGAGGTTTTTAAGGCCTCAAAACATCAAATTGGGTTCTAAAACACAAGATGACCTTTCGGGTCTTCACATTCTCTACTTTTAAAATAACCGTCCGTCCTCGAACGAACATAGAAAAGTACTTGAGCTGGAGAAAAAATGGGGATATTTGCTCCTCATATCGGACTCGGACCCCTAGGTAGCTACCTCAACAGGCTGACCTCTCCACTGCACACGAACCGAAGAATAACTCTTCGATCTCAAATGACGAACCTGCCGGTCTAGAATAGCTACCAGTTCCTCCTCATAGGTCAAATTCGTGTCGAGCTGGATAGTGTGGAAGTCTAACACGTGGGATGAATCACCTTGATACTTCCGAAGCATGGACACATGAAACACCGAATGCACCGCTGATAAACCCGATAGTAATGCGAGTCTGTAAGCTACTTCTCTCGCTCGATCAAGGATCTCAAAAGGCCCTATAAACCTAGGGCTTAACTTGCCCTTCTTCCCAAATTGCATCAAACCATGCATGGGTGACACTCGAAGCAACACTCTCTCTTCGACCATGAATGCCACGTCACGAACCTTACGGTCGGCATAACTGTTCTATATGGACTGAGCTGTACGAAGTCTATCCTGAATGATCTTAACCTTATCCAAGGCATCTTGTACTAAATTTGTACCCAATAACTGAGCCTCCCCCAGCTCAAACCACCCAACCGGCAATTGACACCGTCTACCATATAATGCCTCAGAATGAGCCATCTGAATGCTCGATTGATAACTATTTTTGTAGGCAAACTCCACTAACGGAAAAAACTGATCCTAAGAACCTCCAAAGTCAATAACTTAGGCACGGGGCATATTCTCCAAGATCTGAATAGTACGCTCGAACTACCCGTCCATCTGAGGATGAAATGATATGCTCAACTTGACCCACGTACACAACTTACATTGTACTGCCCTCCAAAAATACGAGGTAACCTACGTACCTCGATCAGAAGTGATAGACACGGGCACACATGGAGACAAACAATCTCACAGATATAAATCTCTACCAATCGCTCTGAAGAATGGGAAACTACCACATGTATGAAATGCTCTGACTTAGTCAGCCTATCCATAATAACCCATACTGCATCGAACTTCCTCTGAGTCCGTGGGAGTCCAACAATAAAGTCTATAGTGATACGCTCCCACTTCCACTCAGGAATCTCAATCTTCTGAAGCAGACCACCTGGTCTCTTATGCTCGTACATTACTTGCTGACAATTCAAACACAAAGCTACATATGCAATAATATCCTTCTTTATCCTTCTCCGCCAATAATGTTGCTGCAAGTTCGGATACATCTTAGTGGGGCCCGGATGAATAGAATACCGAGAACTATGGGCATCCTCTAGAATCAACTCACGAAGACCATCCACATTGTGCACACAAACACGACCCTACATCCTCAAAACTCCATCATCTCCAACCGTAACCTGCTTTGCATCACCGTGTCGCACTGTGTCCCTAAGGACAAGCAAATGAGGATCATCATACTGCCTCTCCCTGATATGCTCAAATAAGGATGACCGAGTGACTGTACAAGATATAACACGGTTGGGCTTAGAAACATCCAACCTCACAAACTAATTAGCCAAAGCCTGAACATCTAAATCAAGCATTCTCTCACCGACTGGAATATACGCAAGGTTGCCCATACTAGCTGACTTCCTACTCAAAGCGTAGGCCACCACATTGGCCTTCCCAAGATGATACAAGATAGTTATATCATAGTCTTTCAATAGCTCTAAAAACCTTCTCTGCCTCAAATTGAGCTCTTTTTGCTTGAACAAATACTGCAAACTCTTATGATCCGTGAACACCTCACACGACACGCCATATAGATAGTGCCTCCAAATCCCCAGCACGTGAATAATGGCTGCTAGTTCCAAGTCATGAACTGGATAATTTTCTCGTGAATCTATAGTTACCGCGAAGCATATGCAATAACCTTGCCACCCTGCATCAATACCACACCAAGTCCAATATGAGATGCGTCATAATATACTGCATAGGGCCCTGAACATGTGGGCAATACCAACATCGGCGACGTGGTCAAAGTTGTCTTAAGCTTCTTAAAGCTCGCCTCACACTCATCCGACCACCTAAACAGGGCACCCTTCTGGGTCAACATGGTCATCGGGGCTGCTATAGATGAAAACCCCTCCATAAACTGACGATAATAACCTACCAAACCCATGAACTCCGGATCTCTGTAGATGATGTGGGTTTAGGCCAGTCCTTGACTGACTCAATCTTCTTAGGATCCACATGAATACCCTCTACTGATACAACATGACCCAAGAATGAAACTGAACTCAACCAAACCCCACATTTCAAAAATTTAGCATATAACCAGCTGTTTCTTAGAGTCTGAAGAACGATCCAAAGATGCTGCTCATGCTCCTCTCGGCTGTAGGAGTAGATCAAGATATTATCAATAAAAACAATCATGAAGGAATCCATATAGGGCTTGAACACCCGGTTCATCAAATTCATAAATGTTGCTAGTCATTTGTCAAGCCAAATGACATCACTAGAAATTCATAATGCCCATATCGAGTTCGAAAAGTTGTCTTAGGGACATCAGATGCCTAATCCTCAATTGATGGTAGCCAGACCTCAAATCAATATTTGAAAACACCTTGGCACATTGAAGCTGATGAAATAAGTCATCAATCCTCGACAATTGATACTTGTTCTTGATAGTGACTTTGTTCAACTACCGATATTCTACACACATCCTCATAAAGTCATCCTTCTTCTTTACAAACAACACCGACGCACCCCAAGGCGAGACACTGGGTCTAATAAAGCCCTTATCAAGAAATATTGCAACTTCTCCTTCAATTCTTTCATCTCTGGAGGGACCATGCGGTATGGCAGAATAAAAATGGGCTGAGTGCCCAGAGCCAAATCAATTCAAAAGTCAATATCCATATCGGGTGGCATCCCCGGAAGGTCTGCTGGAAATACCTCTGGAAGCTCATGAACAACTGGTATGGAATCCATGGAAGGAACCTCCACACTGGAATCACGACAATAAGCCAAATAAGTCAAACACTCCTTCTCGACCATATGAGCCTTATATAAGAAATAACCCTGCTGGTAGAATGACCAGGAGTCCCTCTCCATTCCAATTGAGACAACCCCGGTAAGGCTAAGGTGACGGTCTTGGCGTGACAGTCCAATATAGCATGATAAGGTGATAGCCAGCAGGAGGCCGTACAAGGTTTCTATGGACACATACATGGGAGCACTCAAAGAATCACGAGGCACAACCAAATATAAAGCATAATAAGATGATACATACGAATAAGTAGATCCTGTATCAAATAATACTGAGGCATCCCTACCGCAAACTAAAATCGTACATGTGATAACAATATCGGATGACTCAGCCTTAAGCCTGGCTGGTAAAGTATAACATGGGGCCTGGTCCGCACCACTCTAAACTATATCCCTTGTACGGCCTCCTGCTGGCTGGCCTCCATCTCTAGCGGCCTGACCTCCACCTCTAGCTGTCTAACCCCTACCTCTAGCTGGCAGAGCAGGCGGTGGAACACCCGGTACCGGGGCCATGGCACGAGAACCCTGACACTGAGAATTGCTCAAAGCTCGAGGACAGTACCTAGCAATGTGCCCTGGATCACCACAAGTATAACAAGACTTTGGCTGTTGTGGCTGATGATACTAAAACTTACCCTGGTAGCCTGAATAACCACCCTGAAAACTCTGAAGCGGATGTGCAGTGATAGGAGCTAGTGGTGCTATGTAGGCTAGCTGCCTTGAAGGAGGTACATAAGGACCACGACCCCCTAAAGCTCCCCAGGATGTCTGAAGTGCTGAATGAAACGGCCTGGAAGGATAGACCCTACCAAAAGTACCCCGGCCTCCAGATGAGGCCCCACTGACTCTGTCGGAGTGACGAGGTCTCTTGTCAGACCCTAGACCACTCCTCTAAGCTAAAACCATCTCAACACTTCTGGCCACATTGGCCGCATCCTGGAAAGAAATCTCTCTCCCTGTCTCCTTAGCCATCTGCAATCTAATAGGTTGAGCAAGTCCCTCAATAAATGTGATTACCCACAAATGTCATCTTTAAATTAAATAATTATCTCGGTGTTTTAAGATATTGAAAAGGGCTATCAATAATTTCTCGACTTGCATGCACAGTTAGTATAATTTTTCGGAAGGCTTTTATGTGAAAAATGGATTAGACTATGAACTAGAGCTTTAAAACTCAACTGAGTTGACTTCGATCAATATTTTGAGCAAACAAACTCGGATAAAAGTTTTGACCATTCCGATAGTGCCGTATCGTGATTTGGGACTTGTTCATATACCCAAAATCGAATTCAGAGGTCCCTAGATCAAATTATCGCCATTTAACGGAATCAAGAAATTTAAGGCTAAAGATTTCTTAAGTTTGACCGGAGATTTGACTTTTGAGAAAAAGACCTCAGAATGGAATTTTTATGATTCCAATAGTTTCGTATGGTGATTTTGGACTTAGGCACATGTTCGAATTTGGATTTGGAAGTCTGTAGGATAATTCAGTGCATTTTGGCAAAAGTTGGAAAATAGAAGATTTTTGGAAAGTTTGACCGAGGGTTGATTTTTTTATATCGGGGTCGGAATCTAGTTCTAAAAATTTTCATAGCTTAGTTATGTCATTTATGACTTGTGTGCAAAATTTGAAGTCAATCGGACTTGATTTGATAGGTTTTTGCATCGAATATAGAAGTTGGACGTTCTTAGTTTCATTAGGCTTGAATTGGGGTGTGATTCATGGTTTTAGCATTTTTTGATGCGATTTGAGGTTTTGATTAAGTTCTTATCATGTTTTAGGACTGGTTAATGTATTTTGTTGTGGTTCCGAGGGCCGAGGGTAGATTTCGGAAGGTTAACGAATTGATTCAAACTGAAGAAAAGCTGCTGAAATTGTTTTGGACAGCTGCTGGATTTTTATATGAGCTTGAACAGTACGAGTGAACAGTGCCACTTGAACAGTATGAGTGAACAGTATAGTGTGAAAAGTACCCTCACGCATGAACAGTATCCGCACGCGTGAATAGTGCCCCCGAAAATTCTGGGCAGTTAAAGGACGAGCAGCACATTTTTTTTGAGTTTCAAACTCGGATTTTGGGCAATTTTGAGCGAGAAATCACGGGAAAACTTGGGGTAAGTATTCTTGACTCCCTTTTGATTATATTCCATGAATAAATCTTCATTTATGGCGTTAGAATATGGATATTTGAAGAGAAATGGAGTAATTTTCTAATATTTCATAAATATGAATTTTCAAGATTTGAACATCGATCCGGAGTCGGATTTGAGTAAAATTTGTATGGTTGGACTCGTAATTGAATGAATTATCGTATTTTGTGAGTTTTATTGTATTTCGAGATGTGGGTCCCACAGACGATTTTGGGTTAATTTTGGATTTTGTTGGAAAATTAGTATTTTCATATGAAATTTATTCCTATAATATGTATTCAATGAATAATGTTAATTGTGACAAGATTCGGGACGTTTGGAGGCCGATTTGAGCAGCAAAGTCATTGCGGAGTAGGATTTTGCTCGGATTCAGGTAAGTAATGATTGTAAATGATGTCTTGGGGGTTTGAAACCCCGGATTACACATCGTTGTGTTACTTTGAGGTGACGAACACATTAAATGGCGAGCGTGGAGTTGTGCACCCTTAGGGATTGTGACTTGGTCCGTCCCGTACGACTGTTAAGTCGCGTATTTGATTTGAAATCTTATGATATTCCATGTTCTTGAGATTTATATTATATTTTGGGTTGTATGCCATGTTTGGGGCCTTGTGCCGACCTGCTGAGACCATTAGGGGCACTTACTATTTTTCCTCATTCTATTTGTTTTGAAAGCATATCCTCAGTCATGTCTTACCTGTTTATTGTTTAAATCTGATTTTATCACTGTATTTCTTAGAAATGTGAAAACTGTTTGGGCTGAGTTCCCTATTTTACTTATGGTCCGAGTGATCGTAGGGTTGATGACTAAGATAGACCGAGAGTCTGATTGTGAGGTTAATGACTGATAGAGAGGCCGAGGCCCTGGTTATAAGGATTATATATCTATGGATCGGGATGTACGCCGCAGCAATATATTTTAATATATGTATATGGATCGGGCTGCACGTCGCAGCGATATGTATATAGATCGGGCTATACGCCGCAGTGATATGTTGGATCGGGCTGCACGCCGCAGCGATATAGCGCTTGGGCTGTAGGATCCCCTTCGAAGTCTGCACACACCCAGTGAGCGCAGTCGACTATAAATATGGATCGGGCTGCACGCCGCAGCGATATACGGATTGGGTTGTACGTCGCAGCAGTTACTATATGGTACCTATTAAGTGTGAGTGTTGATTGGTAAGATTTGAGTCATGAGTGACTGAGAGGCTTGCTCGAGGGGCTATATATATACATGTACATGAGTGATGTTTTGCCTGAAGGGCCAATTTATGAACTTACTGTTTTTCACTCTTCTTTAAAGTGAGTTTCTATTGAACATGTTGATTAATTATTGCTTTCACTCATCCTTAGACTGAGCCTCTATTGAAAAATGTTGAACAAATGTCTGAAATAAATTTCATTTAAACTGAAGTTTTTAAGTTATGAAATGGCTGTGAATTTCTGTTATGCCGAGGGGTTGTATGCGAACTATGATTTGCTCGAGGGGCTGATTACAATTTTTATCACTTTCACTATATATACATATATTTCATTAAACCTCTATGGTAAAGGTTAGAAAGATATTTTCTAAAGGAATTTACTGAAGATGGAAGTGTAATGTAACGAAGTGATTTGATTTGTACCTTGTTTTTTTGGAAATATGTGGTATCCTTTGTGGTGTCATGATATGGTATACGTGATTTCTTACTGCTCAGTCTTTATTTACTCTTATTACTTACTGGGTTGGAGTGCTCACATCACTCCCTGCACCTCGTGTGTAGATTCAGGTATTTCGAAACCCGGTAGCGGGTGTTGGTTGCTCAGACGCGGAGTCATCAGAGTTAGCAAGGTGGTTGCACGACATTCACAACATCGCTTCCTTCCTCTCATTTTCATTTCTGTACTTAGTACATTTTACTATTTTTGTTGTATTCAGACCTTAGTAGATGCTCATGACTAGTGACACCCCGATGTCGGGCTTGTGTAATTATTCCGTATTTTTCTTTTAAATGTTCATTATGGGATTAATGGTTTATAAATGGTATAAAAATAATTTTAATGGAAAATGGTTTACTTGGGAAATTGTGTCGGCTGGCCTTGTCTTCACGAGAGGCGTCATCGCGATCGTGTACGGATTGGGGTCGTGACAATAAACCTTATTACTCTCTCTCCCTCTCTCTCTCTCTCTCTCTCTCTCTCTCTCTCTC
>MU781584.1:8721-34154 GCA_026770625.1 Nicotiana glauca
ATTCCTATATACCATTTGACTTCCTGTATGAAAGGTTTGGCCATAGCAAGTCCTACCGCACCTACACTGACGAATTCGCCCTTACCTCTTTAGGGCATATACATAGGAGGGTCTTTGTATTCATGTTCTATTTCTTGGGTATGGTGATCTTTCCTATGAAGAAGGCTAGAATCCACACCAGACTAGCCATGGTAACCAAAACCTTAATGGAAGGGATCGACGGGCAGTCTTTCAGCATAGTACCCATGATCATTGCTGAAATCNGACTACCAACAGGAGATTATACGCAGGGATTGGGATGATCATATCGCTTTCCACCACCCCAAGCGAATGAACTTCAGGCCCAACATGTTCGCTCGGCCGGAGGACGCTGGAGGATGAGTAGAGTTGTTTGAAAATCTAAAGGAAGAGAAAG
Organism: Nicotiana glauca; assembly: GCA_026770625.1. Taxonomy (NCBI): domain Eukaryota; kingdom Viridiplantae; phylum Streptophyta; class Magnoliopsida; order Solanales; family Solanaceae; genus Nicotiana; species Nicotiana glauca. Next base: position 9,137 of record MU781584.1, read on the forward strand.
AACAGTGGATGTTCGAGTGGTTCCCAACAGGGGAGTTCATTGTTCGTTCTAGACGCAGGTTAAATACAATCAACTGCGCAAGAGGATGCGAGAGTGTGAAAATGAGCACCAGGAGATACAAGAAGCTCACCAGAAATTGATCGACGAGTGGAAGAACATGGCTGTCAACGCCAATAAGCGGTTAGGGTATCTGGAAAGAGGTCTAGTAGAGTTGGAAGGAAAGCTCTTGAAGAGGATTGAAGAATGCTAAAATGTCGAGGGAAGTGCAGGAGGACAGTTGGCTCGAGCCTATTTGCTTCTAGTACTGCGCGAGTTGATGCAGCTTTACGAGGGAAGCAAGAATACCGAATCTGGGGAAGGTCCTTCTGGGACCAAGTAGTTAGGATCTTTTATTTCCTGCTTTCCTAATGTAATAAGGCCACTGGCCATTAGTGACATCTTTACGTTATTTCAAATTATGTTTTAGACTCGTCTTATTTTTATCAATAAAATGAGGCATTTAACATTATAAGTTCTCCAAATTTAACTTGTCGCTAGGCCTACCTTGGGCACAACTAGGCACCCAAATTAGGGAACGATTTATATTCCCGCACAACGTGTTTAAATACCGCAATATTATTTTTTCCAGAATCTGCACTAACTTTTTACCTTTTTGTTTTTTCTTTTATTTTTATTCCCCTTCCCAGAGGTTAGTTCGTGCATTCTGGCACCATCAGCATACTCAACAAGATCCAAGGGCCCTCCACCTCCTCCTCCTCCTCCTCCTCCGGGTCCTACCAGAAACAGGAACAAGGCAAAATGGGAGACGCAAACGCTAGAAAGGAAATTGAGGAAACTTCTCAGAACACTGCAATCACCAAGGAAACTGCCGCTCACCTTGAGCAGACTTTGCTGAAATTTCGGGAAGAATTAGAACAAGCCCGGAACCTGGCAAGCCTATTAATCACTCTTGCCGCTGCTGATGCCAACACCCAAAACCCCGTACCTCCACAGCCACCAGTACAAACTGCTAATAACCAAGCCTACAACACATGCAACAACACTCCACTGCTCATTCCCGAACCACAAAACACCACAAACGACCATAACAGTCCTATCTTTGTGGACACTACACCCCACTATACCCATAACTCCAGAAAATCCCTCCCAGTGGGTCAATCCAAACAAAACTTGCGCATACCATTCCGGAATGAAAGGCCATACCATCGACGAGTGTCGCCCATTGAAAGATAAGATTCAAACTTTGATTGATAACAAGGTCATTGTGGCAAGGGAGCCCGCTCCCAATGTCCGCAACAACCCTCTGCCTGACCACAAGGATGGAGGCATCCATATGATCGAGATAGATGATGATTGGGACCCCAAAGGGTCAATCGAATTGATTGTCGAAGGAGACGAGCCTAAGAAACCGACGGTTACCCTCAATCCCATTGTTGTTCAGATCCATCCCTCTGAGGGAAATGTGGTAAATATGTCTGTACCACTCGAGTTTGAAGTGCCTCCTGCAAAGGCGCCAAAACCAATTGAGGTCGAGTTCGGAGTTCCAAAGGCACCTGCACCATTTGAAGTTGCTATGTTACCTCCAAGGATGCCAATTCCGATTTCCATGATAGACGTGACCCCGTTCAAGTCAAACGCCATACCTTGGGATTACACAGCGGAAGCTAGGAGAAAAGGGAAAACACATACTGGAAAAGTGATCGCCGCACAGGGCATGACTAGAACCGGCAGGGTATACACTACGGAACATTTAGCTGAGTCCAGAAAGCAGGCCTTCGGTCAACCTGTTGAAACTGGACCCGATGACCTTTGGAGGAAAATACAAGCCAAGGAATACTCGGTCGTTGAGCAACTGAACAAAACACCAGCGCAGATTTCCATCCTGGCTCTTCTGCAAAGCTCCGAGGCACATAAAAATGCCTTGATGAAGATATTGAGTGAAGCTTATGTTCCCAGCAACATAACCGTAGGCGAAATGGCAAATATGGTAGGACAAGTGTTGGAAAGTCACAAGATCACCTTCCACGAGGATGAGTTACCACCAGAAGGACTTAGTCACAACAAGGCGTTGCATATCACTGTGCAATGCGAAGATTATTTCATCACCAGGATCCTGGTCGATGGGGAATCTAGCCTCAACATTTGTGCGCTAGTGACTCTCAAAACATTGGGGAAAGGTTTGCATGAGATCAAAGACGGGGCTATCAATGTTAAAGCTTTTGATGGGTCTCAAAAATCTACTATTGGGGAAATTAGCCTGTGTCTGCAAATGGGGCCTACCTAGTTCGATATTGACTTGCAAGTCATAGACGTGCCAGAATCCTACAATCTATTGCTGGGACGACCCTGGATCCACGCCGTTGGGGCTGTGGCATCAACCCTACATCAAGCAGTGAAGTTTGAATGGAATCATTAGGAAGTGATCATTCATGGCAACGGTAGCAACCCTATATACAGTCGCCAAACCATCTCAATGATCGGAGGTAGAAGAAGAATAGGCGGAGAAACATACCATCACATCGGGCGAGTTAATGCCATAGACAAAGACAAGTGCTGGGATAACAAGATTGAGAGCATCCTGAATTGCAGCGGGTATGAACTCGGAAAAGGACTTGGCAAGAATCTCCAGGGTATCACCAAACCCATCAAGCTGAAGAAGCACGGTACTACTTTTGGCCTAGGGTATGAGTACACCTGGAAAGAGTTCAATGAATGGTCGCCACCATGGCGTAGTCCCTATTATCCGCTAGAGCACCCTATACCTCAACTAGAGCAGACCTTTCAGCCTACTGACATTATATATGGATCAGAGGAAGACGAAACACTGGCAGCAATGAAGAACCTGTTTCTGGGAGATGATATAGACTGTTGTGTTATCTTCGAGGAGGAAGGGGAGGAAGGCCCTTCCATTCAAGTTGTGAACCGAGGGGAACGCCTCACCAATTGGTCAGTCAGGACCACCAGTGCCCGGAAAGCTTCGGGGTAGCAAGGCTAAACGACGCACCATGCATCGCATTTTACTTTTTAGTTGATTTTACTTTTCCGCATTGTCTTTACTTTTGAAAAGAGCTCCGATGTTTCGAACAGTTATGAATTTAATCAAAAGCATTTTCCAAGTTTATTTTTATATCTCGCTCTTATTACTTTTCTCTATGATTTACTTTATTTTACACAACATTACTATTACATATCTTGATGATGAATCGACGACTGTAACTTGCAATGAGGCAACGCAACAAACAGATATAGATTTAGGAGAAGAAGATGATATAGCAGAAGAGGTTGTCAGAGAGGTCGAGAACTTTGAGAATAGACCTAAGTCTAACTTGGACGGAATTGAGGTTGTTAATTTGGGAGATGCAGAGAATATCAAAGAAACGCGCATCAGCGTGCATTTGTCATCATCAGAAAAGAAAAAGTACACAGAGTTCTTAAAAAAGTATGAGGACATTTTCGCCTAGTCATATGACGATATGACTGGTCTCAGCACATCCATTCTAGCTCACAAGTTGCCAACAGATCCGACATGTCCGCCAGTAAAACAGAAGCTCGGGAAATTCAAGCCCGACATGAGTTTGAAAATTAAAGAAGAGGTTACTAAGCAAGTCAAATCTAGGGTTATCAAAGTGGTAGAGTATCCAACATGGTTAGCTAACATCGTGCCAGTACCAAAGAAGGACGGGAAGGTTAGAATCTGTGTCGACTACCGGGATCTCAACCGGGCCAGTCCCAAAAATGACTTCCATTTGCCAAATATACACATCCTGATTGACAACTACGCCAAGCATGAACTGTAGTCATTCATCGATTGTTTTGCTGGGTACCATTAGATATGGATGGATGAAGAAGATGTAGAGAAAACGGTGTTTATTACGCCATGGGGGATATACTATTAAAAATGATGCCATTTGGTTTGAAGAATGCTGGTGCCACCTACATGAGGGCCATGACTACTATCTTTCATGACATGATACATAAAGAGATCGAGGTGTATGTGGATGACGTCATCATCAAATCCAAGAAAGTTGCAGATCATATGGAAGACCTGAGAAAATTCTTCAACAGATTGAGGAGGTACAACTTGAAGCTGAATCCCGCCAAGTGCGTATTCGGGGTTCCTGCTGGAAAGCTATTGGGTTTCATTGTGAGTCGCCGAGGAATAGAATTAGATCTGTCAAAGGTCAATTCCATTCAAGAGTTTCCACCACCAAGGAACAAGAAGGATGTGATGAGCTTTCTGGTAAAGCTCAATTATATCAACTGATTCATAGCTCAGTCCACTGTCATTTGTGAACCTATCTTCAAGATGCTTAAGAAGGATGCTGCCACCAAATGGACTGATGATTGTCAAAGGGCTTTTGACAGAATCAAGGAATACTTGTCAACGCCGCCGGTCTTGGTTCCGCCTGAGCCAGGGAGACCCCTATTACTTTATCTCGCAGTATTGGATGGAGCGTTCGGGTGTGTTTTAGGACAACATGATGAAACCGGAAGAAAGGAGCAAGCCATCTACTACCTCAGCAAGAAGTTTAATCCGTATGAGGCTCGGTATTCTTTATTAGAACGCATATGTTGTGCTCTGACCTGGGTAGCTCAAAAGTTGAGGCACTATTTCTGTGCTTACACCACTTATCTCATATCAAGGATTGATCCGTTAAAGTATATCTTTCAAAAGCACATGCCTACCGGTAAGATCGCCAAATGGCAAATCCTGTTAAGCGAGTTTGACATTGTTTATGTTATTCAGAAGGCAGTCAAAGGGCAAGCTTTGGCAGACCACCTTGCCGAAAATCCCGTGGGAGGAGAATACGAACCTCTAAAGACGTATTTTCCTAATGAAGAGGTATCTTTCATAGGAGAAGACATCGCAGAATCCTATGACGGTTGGAGGATGTTTTTCGACGGAGCTGCGAATTTCAAAGGAGTTGGCATAGGAGCAGTCCTGGTATCAAAAATCGGTCAGCATTACCCAGTATCCACCAAGCTCAGGTTCCCGTGCACCAACAACATGGCAGAATATGAAGCCTGCATCTTAGGGCTCAAACTGGCCATCGACATGAACGTTCAGAAGCTGCTAGTGATTGGAGACTCGGACTTACTCATACATTAGGTTCGAGAGGAATGGGCAACCAAGAATCCTAAGATACTCCCTTACCTACATCACATATAGGAGTTGAGGAAGAGATTCAGAAAAACGAAATTCCAGCATGTTCCGAGAATACATAATGAGTTCGCCGATGCACTAGCCACTTTGTCATCCATGATTCAGCATCCAGATACGAATTTCATTGACCCCGTTCATGTCAAGATTCATGACCAGCCAGCTTACTATGCTCACATTGAGGAAGAAGCCGATGGGAAGCCATGGTTCCACGACATTAGAGAATACTTGACAATAGGAGAATACCCAGAGCTTGCCAATGCTACTTAGAAGCGCACACTTCGGAGGTTATCCAACAACTTCTTTCACAGCGGAGGAATCCTGTACAGGAGGACTCCCGATCTGGGTTTGTTAAGGTGTGTCGATGTGGGAGAAGCAACCAAACTATTGGATGAAGTGCACGCAGGAACATATGGACCGCACATGAATGGCTTTGTTTTGGCAAAGAAGATACTCCGAGCAGGGTATTTTTGGATGACTATGGAAACGGACTGCATCCAGTATGTCCGAAGGTGCCATCGTTGTCAAATACATGCAGATATGATAAACTTACCTCCAAACGAGCTTAATGCAACAAGCTCACCATGGTCGTTCTCCGCCTGGGGAATGGATGTCATTGGACCAATCGAACCTGCAGCATCAAACGGGCACATGTTCATCTTAGTGGCAATTGATTGCTTTACTAAATGGGTCAAAGCAGCATCATAAAAAGCAGTGACCAAGAAAGTGGTAGCCGACTTCGTCCGCGACCGTATTGTTTGTCGGTTCGGAATTCCAGAATCAATCATCACCGACAATGGTTCCAATCTCAATAGTGACTTGATGAAAGCAATGTGTGAGACATTCAAAATCAGGCACAAGAACTCTACAGCCTATAGACCTCAGATGAATGGAGCTGTAGAAGCAGCCAACAAGAATATCAAGAATATACTAAGGAAGATGATTGAAAGGCACAAGCAGTGGCATGAGAAATTGGCATTCGCCTTATTGGGTTATCGTACCACAGTCCGTACATCAACCGGGGCAACTCCCTACATACTGGTTTATGGTACAGAAGCGGTCATTCCCGACGAGGTAGAAATTCCCTCCTTGAGGATCATACAAGAAGCAGAGCTAGACGACGCAGAATGGGTACAAAGTCGCTACGAGCAGTTAGCCCTTATAAATGGAAAGAGAATGAATGCAGTTTGCCACGGTCAATTATATCAGAACAGAATGTCCAGAGCTTTCAACAAGAGATTTAAGCCGAGGAAGTTTACACCAGGGCAGTTGGTGCTGAAGAAGATATTTCCACATCAAGATGAGGCCAAAGGGAAATTCTCTCCCAATTGGCAAGGACCGTACATGGTTCACCGGGTTCTAACCAGAGGATCCCTTATTCTTTCATAAATGGACGGAGAAGTCTGGCCGAAGCCAATCAACTCAGACGCAGTGAAACGATACTGCATTTGATCATATGTTTTTTCTTCAAGATGTAATTTGAACTATGCCTGACCTGATTCCCGTTTAAGAGGGGATACGTAGGCAGCCCTATGGGTTCGGTAACATTTTAATAAAAATCCCTTTTTTCCCCCCGCTATTGGAACTGGGCAGAATTTTGAGGAGGACCCTCAAAATTCCGAAGTCAGTCTTCTCATCAGCATCAACCCAGTAAACTGGGGCAGAATTTTGAGGTGGAGTCGATCCGCTTTCAGTTATTCAGCACAGCCGTCAGCAGCACCAGCCCAGTAAACTGGGGCACAATTTTGAGGAGGACCCTCAAAATTTCGGAACAAGCAAGGTTGTCGTGTCCTTGAACCACGTTGCAGTCATTGGTTCATCCAAAATAAAATTGTTTCAAATATGTACTTACATTATACTAAGTCATGCATAAATATCGTTGGAATCGCTATCGTTTAGTAACATTACCCCAATGATACACGACGTCAAGAGCCGAGGAATATGAACTAACCTTCCCCCCTCTACAGAACTCACGATTTTTCTTTGAATGCAGGCACTTAGGTCGCAAATCATTGAACGCATCCACTTTTCAGGGTTAAAACTCTCAGAACGATCACTCATTCACAAATATACTATCTATACCCAACATTCCCAGCAGTCGCGATATCACAATCATCTATCAGCTAAGAAAACTTACTACCATTCACTCATTTACATTCCTGCATTGCATAAGGCTACTTTTCTGCCTTCCGATGTTAAGCTCTACCTCCATCCTGCATAAGGCTACCTATCTGCCTTTCGAGACTAAGCTCTGTCTCCATCTGCATTTTTGCATAAGGCTACCTTTATGCCTTCCTAGGTTAAGCTCTACCTCCATCTTGCATAAGGCTCCTTAGCTGCCTTTCGAGACTAAGCTCTGTCTCCATCTGCATTTTGCATAAGGCTACCTTTATGCCTTCCGAAGTTAAGCTCTACCTCCATCCTGCATAAGGCTACTTATCTTCCTTTCGAGACTAAGCTCTGTCTCCATCTGCATCTTTGCATAAGGCTACCTTTCTGCCTTCCGAGGTTAAGCTCTACCTCCATCCTGCATGGCCGAAATATCGCCTATTTATCTTTTCGAACGGCTAAAATATCGCCACCTACATTTAAATTCTCGCTCTGGCTGAAAGATCGCCACTCTTTGCATTCATTCGGCTGAAAGATTACCACCTTTTCATGGGCTAAAAAATTGCTAACTATTTCAAAGGCGTCATAGTTCGGAGGCACCATCTGCATAGCCCGAGAGCACCATTTCATGGCCTGCGAATCTTTACTTTTATGCTTTTAATGGCCCAGGACATCATAGTCCGAGGACGTCATCCTAACCGTCCGAAGACAACATTCATGGTCCAACGGGAACTCGCATCATGTTTAAATTATGCACAATATATGCGCACATTGCTCATTTACAGGTACACCGGCTAGCAAATGGTCGTCTCAGCAGGAGCGATCCCGCTCCGGTTCTCCGCAACCTGCCTGATTCCAAATGCCTTTTCAAACTTAACCATCGTGTCAGCCTTTTCGAATCTCCATCGACACATTCCGTCAATGGTTTATGAACTACATATGGCCTAATTCCTGTAAAACCGGGGATATGTAGGCAGCTCAAAAACTAGAGCGCGGTCAAATTTCTTTTTCAATCAACGTTTTCGGTCAAAATTGGTCATCTTGTCTTTACCCGACAACTCTTTCATCCTCCTCGGGTAAAGAGGGGCAGCTGTTGATACCCAATTTTTTCCTACATATTTTATACTCAAATACATTCAAAAATAGCATATGTATGCATATATAAGCATGCCCAAAAGTTCTGGTATTTTTCCCAATTTTTTTAGATTTTTTAAAGGGTCAATTCTTTGTCTATTTTAACAGTACAAAATCCAAATTATCTCCAAAATTATTATTTTTTGGTAAATAACTTATTTCATTCTCATATTTACACCAAAATATAATTAAGGTTTTGCAATTTATTTGGCAGTTTTAAAACCAAATTGCATATAATTGCAATTATGGCCTATTTCGTAATTAATAACATTTTGCAATTATAAAATTGCTTCTAGTATTTTTAAATTAATATTTATATAATAATTATCTACTCAGTACTTTCAATTTGATTTTTAAAATTATTTTACTATTTGTTTATAAATTAAACAAGGGAGAAATGGCTATTTAAATGCAAGCCCCAATTCTATTTCAATTTTAGCCAAAATAACACCCAAATTTAACCCCATTTCAGCCCCAAGCCGAGCCTAAATTACCCCAACCCAATTACCTAATCTACCCGACCCAGTACCCATTAAATCGAACCGGCACGTGTCCCTTTTAATCTGAGTCGTTGATCATTTTGATCAACGTCCCAGATTCTCCCTTTCCATTTTAATTCCAAACGATCCCAACCCTATCCCCCATTCTCTCAAACCCGCCGCCTTTGGTTTCTCTCGTCTCTCTCGAACTCTCTCAACCCCTGAAACCCTAGAAGACGCCTAACCCCTCTCCGACCCAAAATCCACTAGAATCCATGGCTATCTAGCCATGGATGATCTCTACTCACCATCTTCTACTCCTATACGCCTGCTCCCTGAAGGTTCGAGGCCAGACTTCAAAGGTCTTCGCCCAGACCTTCGTCGATTCGAGGTTCTCAAACATCTCCGGCCTTGCTCCAGCGTGTCTTAGCCTCCTAAGCCTGGTTCCGGCCTTATCAAGTCCAGATTTGATCTTATTCCTTCCAATCCTTTCTCGTTTCTAGGGTTCTCAGAAACCCTAGCCTATTCGAGGTTCTTTTTCGTTTATTTGTTTGAATCAGTGCTCGATTTGTGCTATATGTGATGTTTTAAACATTTTCCCCCAATCTTCCTTTTTAAAAAATCTTTTGATTTCAAACTAGGGTTTCTGAGTCTGTTGTTTAAATATTTTTCGTTCGATTCATTTATTTATCATCTCTAAGTTTGACTGGCATTAAAAACCTAATTTTTGGAGATTTGTTTGAGTTTCTGAGTCTATCTGTTTGATTTACTTTGTTTATACCTGTTTAGTGTTGAAAACCCTAATTTTTGGGGTTTATTTGAGACTCTGAGGCTGTTTATTTGTTTATCACCTCTAAACTCTACTGATTTCGAAAACCCTAGTTCCTTGGGGTTTATTCGAGTTCTTGGGTTTATTTGTACAACTTGTCTATTTGAAACTACTCAACTTGATTCTTGCATCTCTTTTCTCTATGTGTTCTAAGTTCTTGCCATCAGTCAAACTCGACTATGTTTCTTGCTTAACTCTCTACATGATTTGATTCTTTCTCTCTCTATTACACTGAAACCTAACTAGCATGTTTGAATTTCTACTCTATGTTGTTACTGTACGATGGTTCTTTTGCCATAGCTTGGCCTCACATGTCTGTTATTTGTGCATGACTTATATACTGAGTCCTTCTTGTGATTTATTTTTAAGCTCGAAATTGATTTCAAACTTTTACTTCCATGAATTTCTGATTTTACTAGCCTGTCAAGGGTTAATTGATTTTCTTTCTTTGATTTGCCTCACCGAATCTTTCCAAGAATAACTACAAATCTTGTACCTAGACTTGTTTGCCTATTGTATGATTTTACTACTTCTTTTATGGTAACACCCAGTCTGTCTCCAAACTGATTTCCTTTCCTTAATTATATCTGTTGACACCCATTAGACAGTGATTCCTTAATTAAAGGGCAGTCACTTAGGTTAATTGATTCTTACTTGTGATTACTTCCTTATTTTGTGTTAAAATTGTGCTGCTTACCTTACTGTTTGCTTGTTTTTCAAAGCTATAAATACCTATATTCTTTTCTTTCAAAGACACGAGAAAAGTTCTAAAAAACACACGGAAAAAAACCACAAAAAATACTTCAGACGAAAATTGAACACTATATAATTGCAATACTTTCTCTACTACTACTTTCTCTACTTCTAATACTGAGCACTCTGCTCCTCTTCTCTTCTACTGTCTGAAATACCTTTGAGTTACTCTTGAACTCTCAAATATTTGCTGAAGAACCTGAGTTTGCTCTTGCTGATTTCTGGTTGTTACTTGCTTCTATTATTCTGCTGTTTTAAAGCTTGCAATTGGTATGTCCTTCTAATTAAATAATACCCTCCAAACTATGTGTTTACTTCTCCTCCTCTATTATGCATTCTACACTATGTGTTCATCCTAGTCGGTCATGCTCTCTTTCATCATGTTTCTGCATCTTTGAGTCTGTTTGTGCTTTCTTGCTTTCCTCATGTTTTCTGTAAATGCTTTCCTATGTGATTCCATGCCCCTTTGACCCCCTTCTTATGTGTGAGTGCAATTCTAAGTCATGTTGGCATTCTATTATTGCCACTCATGACTTAGAATCAGGTTCTCTTGAACCTCTACTCAAATCAATTCCCATTCCCTTTACCCCTTATGTGTTGAGCCTTAACTCAGGACTGGTGGTGCCCTAATCACCATCCAGACCCAGGTTTGACTTCTAAAAGTCTGCTCTTTATTTGTTGGCCAAGTAGATGGTCATGGGTGTGCCAGTCTCTGCCCATGGCTGGGTATGACCACCCTCTGCTATGGCTCCATAATCCCTCTCTCACTTTGCACTTCTTCCTAGTTCTAAGTTCTGCCCCCCTTTGGTAATCCATGCTTTGGGACCCTGGAGCTCCCTATGAACTTGGATGCCTGAGGGCTGGCAATTCCACACTGCACTATTCTGTTCTAATTGTTATCCAGAGTGAAAGCACTGCCTTGAGTCCTTGAGGCTCCTTGGAACTTTGAAACACTTTGGGCGAGAGAAGGCCTTGGAAATCTGGAATCCAGATTTGGTGAAACATATGTCATTGGATATTAAGATTGAATTAGGCTGCTCGGATCTAGTTGTAGGATGTGATGTATTTTTAATCGTTTTCTTTATTCTGGTTCTGTAATATTTTTGTATAAAAGAACTCGGGGAGATATAGTAAAAAGGGTATGGGAGGGGATTATTTTACTGCATCAAAGGGTAAATATCATGCCTATAGGTTAATGTTTTTAATCACTTAGATACCATGCCTATAGGTTTAATGTTGTAATTCAGTCGCTTAGATACCATGCCTATTGGTTAATGTTTTTAATCACTTAGATACTATGCCTATAGTGTTAATGTTTTTAATCACCTAGATACCATGTCTATAAGTTTTCAACATTTTAACTCGATCGACTAGATATTATGTCTATAGAATTTAATGCATAATACGCATAATCCAGTCATCTAGAAAATCTGCCTATAGGGTTTAATGTTTTATCATCTTGCAAATAATTAGAAACCCTGCCTATAGGACTTAATATTCATGTAAGAAGTTGCATATAGAAACCATGTCTATAGGAAATGCATACGCGTTAGGCAAAACTATAGGATAATCAAATCTGTCGTCTGTCTACCAATTCTGTAATAGGTTCTAAAACCAAGTCTGTCTATAGAGGGTCGTCCCAAAATCTGTTTAAGTAACAACAACCTGTTAACTGGCATTAACGTTCAATATAACATTTTTTATTTCGATACAAACTCCTATAAATCCGTAATGCTTTTAAAAATTCTGCAAATCAGTCTGAGATAATCCCTTTAAATCTTCTGCCCAAATTCTATTCATCTTTTGAAGCTATCTTTCAGAACAGTCTTTTAACTCGCTCTTTCTATATTTTCGCTTTTGAAAACCCTTCTCCTACTGTATTTTCACTCAAACAAATCTGCTGATTTTAAAGTCATTTCTGAACTTCTGTAATCTTTTCAGCTCCCTGTTTTAACTCTTCTGCATTAGGCTCTTGTCTGGAATCAACACTTTTTCTGAATAACTTGATTAAAATACTTCAATCTCTGACAATTGGATCCGAGTTTCCTAATGCAGACTTTTTATCTGATTCTATGTGTTAAACTAATCCGTCTGCCGCTTAAGTTTTAATTTAAAAACCAAACTAGTATGTGCAAGGCATGCTAAACTATATGCTATATGACTTACGGGGTTTTATGTGAGCCTTGCATGTTTGTTTGTCAATCCCCTTACTTGCTATTTGTTTTGGTTGTCGAAATTAGTATTTTGTCCTTTAAACCCCATATAGGCCTTACCCCTTTTCTCCCCTTTTAGGATTAGAAGTCCTAATACCCCGGGACTAATAGGTTGGGACGGGTACTAGCATGCAATAAGTAAACGAGACTAATCACATTTAAATACCTTAATGGGGTAGGAAGGGTAGAATATGGATATGATGACCGGTGTGCTAATATCTCGTGCGACCCCTCTTTTGAGGAATGATTGTTGGGTATTGCATTGATGTGATCCATATTTTGTATAAACCTAGGACCCCCTTTCTTTTCCTTTTATTTGCAGTGTCTTCTTTAATTCTGTTCTTCAAATTAATTCCTTTTTTTCTAAAAACTGTCTCTTTCTGTCTTCTTTACCCTTTTCAAAACTTGAAACTTATTCGTGATCCTTATGTGCAAGGCTTTACTTGTTTTCTCTCACTTCCTTTTAAAGTCACAATTAAAGCATGGCCGGGAACCACACTAGTGGATCTTGAGGGGTGCCTAACACCTTCCCCTCGAGATAATCTCAAGCCATTACCCGAACTCTGGCTTTTCTTTCAAAATCTCTTATTCTCTTTAAAGTGTCCTAATGCACTATAATCATTAGGTGACGACTCTTCAAATTCTATAACCCGATTCCTCAAAAAGGGAATAAGAGTTGTTTTGTCCATAATGTCGTAAACCCGATTTCTTTCTTTTAAGGAAGGGGGGAAAAGGGGGGCATCGACAGGGTTTACTTTATATGTCTGGCTAAACAAAGAAATGCCTATATCTTTCTTAAACTGAATGAAGCTACTATTTCGTTTCGCAAACACACAGGGCAAGTTCTAGGCACAAAATGTAAAGCATGGAACACAGTAATACTTATACATACATGGCACGTGACTCACTCCGTATTAGTTTATCAAGACATCTCTTCTTGAGTGTTCAAGTTAGGTACAAACATATAATTTTTAAGGCACTTTACAAGATTCAACCCTTGAAGCTAAGCATTACACTCTAGTGTCTATCGTGTTCAGGTGTATAAACGCTAAGGGTTTTTCATTCGATTTCTAGCTCGTAGCCCATTAACTTAAAACCAAAAAAAAAATAAAAAAAACAAAGAACTACCTATACCCAGTTTAAGATAAACCCTTGGAAAAGAACCGAGGCCCAAAGAAAAACCAAGGGGGAGTTGTTACACTACCTATAACTAAACTAAAAAAATCTTTTTGTATTTTCTATAGACTAACTTCCCTCAAGAAAATTGTCTAACAGATCCGTCATAAGGAAGAGTCTCTATATTCCATTTTTTTAAACAACCTAATGACTATCATTCTAATATCAACCTAATTAAAATAATAATAATCACCCAACGAAACAAAGAAAAAACAATGAACTGGTGCAATTACACGCATACAATTAAGTATCATATCCCCACCCCACACTTAATATGAGGACATGTCCTCATGGCCAATTAAATCAAAAAGAAGGGAAAGGGAACTTCCCTGACTGCTCAATCTTGGTTGGAGACAGAGCCGGCGTCAACATTGCATGCTTGACCCAATGCACAGAGCCAACCCATGATGTGTTTTTTAGATTTCTTCTATTGGGTGGCCATTTCATCAACACGAGTCCCCGGGTCAGTCACTGAGGTCCATATTTCAACTATCTCCTGCTCCATGCGATCTAACCGCTATCCCCGACTAGCCCTAGATGGGCCTGCAGCATCATCAGCTTGTGGTTGAGCTGGCTGCTCATCACCTCCCATCTCCTCATCATCAGCTACATGTTGCTGTTGTTCCTCCTCCTCTGCGTCACCACCATCATCAGATTCGTGGCCAATCAATTCCTCAGCAGCTACCATTTCTTTACCTGTGGTAACCCTCTCAGCTGTGAAGGGATGTACTTCAGGAACTCGGCTATCTAAAGCAAGGTTGTTCAGCACATTGGCATGAAGGCACTACCGGGTAACAAGAGACGGGTAGTATAACCCATAGCATTGCACCCGGACCCGCTGGAACATTTCATCATGTATGACTTGGGCCACGTCAAATGGAGCATTGTTCATGAAGCACCATATCAGGCACCCTGGAGGGATGTTCACTTTTGGCAGATTCTTGGAGGGTACGAGTCTGCTATTGATAAAATACAACCAGCATTTGGCCTCAAACTTAAGAGCCGATGAGTGAAATTTATAACCATATTTGTACCACTGTAGTGTGACTCCCGATTGGCAGATGACATCAATGAATTTGGACCAAGAAGTGTATTTGCTATTGAATGATTGGTATGTGTCCACTTACCCCTGAGCTGGTGGAGGCAGCCTGTAGATAGCCCGGATATTCTCCAAAGAAGCGTTGACCGATCTCTTATGCACTGTGACCGTGTAGTTCTCATGTTCCGGGAGATTTGCATAGAATTCCCTAACAAGCATGACACTGGCAGTGATCGGCACCTCAAAAAATATATCCAGGTTCCACCGCCTCAACTTGTGTGGTATATTTGGGCAGGTAATCCCCAGTGCATTGGGGTCCATGGCTTGTTCTGGGATAATTGTTTTTGTTAAACATGTCATGTGCCTTGGCGGACGCGAACTTTTGACTATTTAAGGGCCTTGTATCAACCGACTTTTGAGGCCTACCCCCAGGGTTGGCTGTAGCTGGGCGGCTAGAGGAGGAACCTGTTGCTTGGCGTTTGCGGGGAGCCATTATACCAGTAGAGGGAATGAGAAAAAGGGTAAAGATTTAGGAAGAGAAGGGAGGTGGTGTTGTGTGTGGTTGGGTATGGAGGAGGAGGAATGGAGGGATGGATGAAGAAGAAGAAGATGAAGAGGGGTTAGGGTTGGATAGGCATGTGGGGTAGGAATAAAGATTGGGGAAATTAGGAGGGGTGGGCCGGGTGTTTTTGTTTGAGTTAAATGGGTTAAAGGAAAAAAAATTAAAAAAAATAAAAAATTGCGGAACTTACCTGGACTAGCACGGGCTGTGCGCTGTATTAGCACGGGCGCGCTAGTTCAGTGGAACACAGGGCAGAAGGAAACCCTATTAGTGCGGGTTGCGCGTTGGCTTAGCGCGGCCGCGCTAGTGGATGTGATATTGAGGCAGACTATAACCCCATTAGCGCGGGTTGCGTGCTTTTTTAGCGCGGCCGCGCTAGTGGGTGTGATATTGAGGCAGACTATAACCTCATTAGCGCTGCCTTAGCGCTGGATTAGCGCGGGCGCGATTCTTCAGGTGTTCCAGGCATTTTTTTTGTTATTTATATATGAAGTTACACACTAAACTTACAACATATACGTGGATTTGCCTCCCACGCAGCGCCTGATTTAACGTCGCGGCACGATGCAAGTAGTTGAGTCATCACTCCTTATTCGTGTACTGAGGTTCTTTCAAATTGATCACCACTGTATCCCTTTTTTCTTCAGCTATTCCAAGGTAATGTTTCAACCTTTTCCCATTTACCTAGAACTTGTTTGTCCCATCTTCTAATTCAATCTCAACAGCTCTACTTTCGATCATTTGCACCACTCTAAATGGTCCTGACCATCGGGACTTTAACTTACCCGGAAACAATCTCAACCTTGAATTATACAGTAGTAGCTTATCACCAGGTTTGAAATCTCTGTCCACAATGTGTTTTTCATATAGCTTCTTCATTATTTCCTTGTATAGCCTCATGCTTTCAAAGGCTTGATATCTAAATTCTTCCAACTCATGTAACTCTGTCAGTCGATTTTGTCCAGTTGCGCCAGGATCCATGTTCAATTGCTTTAGTGCCCACCAAGCTCGATGTTCTAGCTCTACAGGCAGATGACAGGCCTTCCCAAATACCAACTTATGTGGTGACATACCTATTGGTGTTTTGAATGCAGTTCTATAGGCCCAGAGTGCGTCATCAAGCTTCTTTGCCCAATCAGTTTGTGTGGCATACCGTTTTGGTTAGTACACTTTTTATCTCTCTATTGTGCTTCATGTCTATGCCCCCATAGTTGTTGACATAATTCATATCTTCTCGTGCCCCTTGATTTTTACCTTCACCGCTCCATGAACACACATAAGACTGATTAATACAAGGTGTACACAGTCCTCCATTCGTTGTATCAACAATGTGCACCTATTTTGTACCCATCTCATCAATCTTCTTTGTCAATATGCTTACTTGGGTCATGAGTGTGGCCATGTTCTCTGCATGCGAATTATTGGGATCAAGAGGAACTGAATGCACTATGGGTGCCAGTGTTGTACCTCTAGTCATCCGCCCCGAATTTTGTGACATCTTATCAAGAAGGATTTTGCACTCAGTGAATGTTTTACTTAGGAATGCACCTCCAGCTGAAGCATCCACATTTGCTTTCAAATTGTCAGCTAGCCCCATGTAGATATCCGAGCATCTAGTCTGGAATGCCATGGTGAGGACACTTCACTAACATCCCTTTAA
Organism: Nicotiana glauca; assembly: GCA_026770625.1. Taxonomy (NCBI): domain Eukaryota; kingdom Viridiplantae; phylum Streptophyta; class Magnoliopsida; order Solanales; family Solanaceae; genus Nicotiana; species Nicotiana glauca. Next base: position 26,252 of record MU781584.1, read on the forward strand.
ATCTTTCCCAAGTTTCTTGCAAGGACTCAGTTGGATGCTGCTTATACTGCAATATTTCATCAATCTATCTTGCAGTCTTGTTAGGCGGATAGAATTTGTTCAAGAACTGCTTGACTAATTCCTCCCAGGTGGTAATGGAGTTGATAGGAAGCGAATTTAGCCAAGTCTGAGCTTTCCCGGTTATAGAAAATGAAAACAGTAGCAACTTGATAGCTTTTGGAGTCGCATTTGGCTGCCTTTGGGTCATACAAATTGACAGTAAATTTTCAAGTGTTGATGCGGGTCTTTAATGTGTGACCCGGAGAACAATCCTTTATTCTGCAGTAAATGCAGCATATTGTTGGTTATCTGGAAGGTCTCTGCTTGGATTGCGGGCACAACTATGGCAGTGGCCAGGTTATCAGCTGTGGGCCATGCCCAGTCATAAAGTTCAGCCTCGGGCACAAGAGGTGCCACTACTCGTACGTTGGGGTTTGCTGGTGGATCCCTAACGTTTCCATTGACGTTGTCTACGTCACCCATGTCAAATTCAAGCTGGTGTGATTGTTGGGATTGTTGAAGTCTCTTGTTGGCACGGTTCAATGCCCTAAATGTTTTCTCGGGGTCTGAGAGTCTTTCTAGTAATTCTCCAGTCCTCGAAGAACTTCTAGGCATACACCTGATTTTCACAAGAGTTCAAACATTAGAATTTTAATGAAAAGATTGGGTATAGAGAAAACTGACTACACTTAGAATTTTTTTACTTCTTTCAATTGTAATTGATAACACCATTAATTCCCCGGCAAAGGCTCCAAATTTTGATAACGCCAAATTATGTCTTATAAAAAGACACGCACAGACGTAGCAAATATAGTTTGAGTAATTCTGCCCAAAGTCGAACCACAGAGAATTAACGTATCAAGTACTTTTGTCAGACTTACTAAATTCACATAATCAATTTCCCCAAACTTTGTGATTCATAGTTGATGATATATCTAACAACTAAACTGAAAATAAACTCAGTTAAAAGTTAACTAAGATTGCTTGTATATTATTGGAATAAGGTCTAAGGTAATGGTTTCCCCTGTTGTTGATTTCCTTGGTTGAATATGTTTTATAACTGAGACTTAGTTGTCTCCATCAATCATGAATGCTCCAGCTATTATAAATCTTTCTCAAGCGATTATGATGATTTACTACACACACTTTCTCAAGCTACGCTAGCTAGATTCATATTACGGTTTACTTAGATTGCACCCGAGGTATCGTTATCTCTAATCCAACCTCTAAACCCTCGGTTATGACTCTTGTCTATACTCCGGGAGTGATGTTGTTCATACAATCACCTAAATATGCACTCTCACTCTCAAGCAGATGCATACTAAATAGGGACGGATAATTGAGAGCCCTTTCAATTAACCACAATCACAACGTAAATGAACAAATAGAGATTAACAACCAATTCAAAACTATATTAATATAACAACCAAGTCATCCCCAACGGGTTTCGCCAAAACCTTAGATTAAAGTATTTAGCTATTCATGATAATAACGAAAACAACAAAAGAATTCATAGTTATTGATAGAAGAACAATTTAGAGAGATGAGAAATTGTATTTTTCAAGTTGCCTCTTTGCCACTCTTCCTTATTCTCCAAAAAAGTCGAACTCTTTCTCTATTGGACTTGTTGAACCTTTTATAGTTTGTGTGGATTTTTTTGGACTTCCAAAATTGCCCCTTTTAAAAGTTTATTTCTGCCACTGGACTAGCGCGGGCGTGCTAAGGCCGTGCTAATTGGGTTTCCTTCTGTTCTGGGCGCTGAACTAGCGCGGGCGCGCTAATGCCCGCGCTAGTGGGGTTTTTCCCTGGTTTGGTGCTTTTGCTCTAATTTTCGTCCCTTCACTCCAATTTTCGCCCGGATCACCATCATAAGCCCTCATTTGATTATCGAACTCCTGTGAAATATCAAAGTCACCATTAGAGCCAATTTTTGCATTATTTACACACTTACAACAGTAAAACATCCTTAAGTTAGAGCCCAAACGTAGGCCAAACTATACAATTTAGCCTATTATCATCTATACATACAAAAATCACCAAAATCGGATATCAATTGGCCCCTCAGATCCCTAATTTAAACTCTCCAATTTCAAGCCCTAATTCCCCAATTTTAACATTAATTTTTCCACAAATTCCATGATTAAACAAGGGGAAATCATCACACATATAAGTTTTATGACTCAAGTTACTCACCTTATTGTTAACCCTTGAATCCCTTCTCAAATTCACCCTCAAAAGCTTCAAAGCCGTCCAAAAATGGTGAGAAATAAGCTGAAAATTGCGAAGATGGCCTTTTATACTTTCTGCCCAGGCATCTCGCACATGCGACTCCCCTTTCCTCATCTGCAGTCAAAATAACTGCACGATTTTCACTTAAGGGGCCAAATTCCGCACCTGCGCCCTAGGACTCGCACCTGCGGGCTCGCGGGTGTGGTCAACACCTCCGCTCCTGCAACAAATACCGCATTTGCGGTCTCTTCCTGCTTTTGCGATCATTGCACCTGCGGTCCCCAATCTGTAGGTGCGGAAACAACAGAAGCAGCAAAAATCTACAACTCCAACTCAAATCCAAACTCTCCGTCAACCACCCAAATCCATCTCAAGGCCCTCGGGACCTCAACCAAACATGTCAATAAGTCACACATCATCGTTCAAACTTATTCCAACCTTTGGAACACTCAAAATAACATCAAAACATAAAATCACCCTCGGATTCAAGCCTAAGGATTCCAAAACTTTCAAATTCTGCAAACGATGCAAAACCCTATCAAACCTCATCCGAATCACCTGAAATTTTGCACACACTTCACAAATGACACAACGGACCTGCTCCAATTTCCAGAATTCCAATACGACCCTGACATCAAGATTTCAACTGCCAACCGGAAAATACCGAATTTCTAATTTCGCCAATTAAAGGCTAAATCTACCACGGACCTCCAAAATACATTCTGAACACGCTTCCAAGTTCCAAATCACCTAACGAAGCTATCTAAACCACAAAAATCCAATTTTGAGATCATTTACCCATAAGTCAACTTCCGATTGACTTTAACAACTAAATAACCAACTTAAGAGACTAAGTATCTTATTTCATCCTAATTCCACTCCGAACATAACACCGCCAACATGATATGATGAAATAAAGTTGAACAACGCACAAGGAAGCAGAAATGGAGAGAACGGGACTATAACTTATAAAACGACCAGTCGGGTTATTACACGGTAAGTGTGACAAAATTCATGACGGCAAGATCAAAGTAGGAAAAAATCCGTATGATATTCTTGAAAAAGATTATACCGGCTTCTTTGGAATTGCAAAAAAAATGTCACGTTGCTGTGAGCTTGAATTCTCGTTGAATCATAACATGTCACAATACTAAGCTTCATATGGAATTGTTTGAGAATCCAAATCCCATCCTTTACTAAATCTCTTAATCCCATCTCCTTAAGTGATTTTTGGAGACATTTTTGTTATAGGGGTGGAACCCACTTTGGCAAGGTGACTAAGCCATTAATTCCAAAAAATTTGCTACCTTAAAGTGTGATTTATGAGTCATAATTCAAGAAATGTTTGGCTGTCACATTCCATAATCTCCCTCGGCTTGCCCCTTAATATCCAAGATAATTATCCTCATACTTTTAATTAATTTGTTAGCTTCCGACTCAAATTAATAATTAACCAAATATCCACATAATTAAGAATTATCTTAAATTACTTAAAATATCATTCACTTGTAACATACCTCATATATTTCACTATCATGGTCATGAGGTACCTTGTATGGCACTAATCCATAAACACTGGGTATTATAGCTCAGGTAGTATTTTATCCCAAATTGAAAAACTTTGGCGAAATTCACTCTCTTCAATTTGCTTACCCTCTCACATTCGCGAATTTACTTATCACTTGTTTGAACTAGCATAATATTTATAATCCCAAAGTAATCTCATTCCCGAACTTACGCCGATTAACTTACGACGAAACTTTAACATATGAAAATCCAGAATGTAATATCTCATTTCTGAGCCTCCATAAATTTATTTATGGCGTACTTTCACGTACGAAAATATGGGGTGTAACATTTTTGGGGTAAATTTTCATCATTCCGTACCCGACCTCATAGAGCACTCGGTTGTACCCGGCCTCAGGAAGTCTCGACTGTACTCGGTCTCAAGAGGACTAGGTAGCCTCACATCTCACATCATCGTACTCGGACACACAAGGGCTCGGTAATATCTCATACCATGCCTCATCATACCCAACTGATCTTTGGTTGCACAATAGGTGTCGTACCCGGCCGACTATAGCACGGCTCGGTAAAATTATATATATATAAGTGCAATGCAGTAGCAGTTTCAGGAGATAACAAGTTTAGACTTTAGAATGAATCATACCCTTCGACCATAGGATACAAACCGAATTAATGTAAACTTTAAAGAACATGCTACTAGAAAAAACGCACAAGAACAAGATAATATCATTTAGAGGATTTAGAACTACTAAAACTTATGGTACATGGGCTATTCAGAAAGAAGGAGAGGCTTTTACTAACTCATAACAAGAAAGAAGGTTACGCTACATACCTTGTTGAAGAGCTAACTTTACCTCTATGGTGGTTAATTTTGCTTTTAATGAATCTTCAAAATCAATGCCACTAGATGATAAGGGTTACAATAACGTTTCCAATTTCCTTCAAGCTAAATCTTGCTAAATCCAGATCCACCTTTGACTTTGCATGTATTTTAGCAAGGAAATTCTAAAGAGGTATTGGGAGTATTTTGAGAGGACTTGTTATGGCGATACTTCTAGAATGGAAGAGAAAGAGCCATATTGTCATTTTATATTGTTACCAAGCATTGGGATCCTTGCCACTGTCACATGCAAAAATGGGCCGCCTCGCCCCGGTTGTGGCGCCTAGCGAGACACTTGGCGCAGACCCACTGAAACGTGTGAGCACCTTCTAGCTTCGAACGTGTCTCCAACTGATTGGTTGTGCTAGAATCCATACTTACCACACTTTATTTAAGTGTAGGGTGTAACAGTATAGACCGTGATACGTTTGTATTTGTCACATCTATTCAGAATATTGCGGTTTTGTATTATTAATGCTCAGCCTCTAAATTGCTAAAAATGGCTAATTAATTAGCTAATGCTCGCTTGCCTAACAAGTGGATGTTAGGCGTCATCACGACCCCACAGTTGGGATTTCGGGTCAGGACACTTTTACTCTCATCCTCACTATGTAATATGATAGATGCAATGGCACAATATCATTCTTCATGCTTTTACTCTCATCCTCACCACATGATAATGATATGATAAAAGAAATGATACGACATCACCTTTCGTGCTTTTATTCTCATCCTCACATGATATAGTAAATGATAACAAAGCAATCAAGTGCACGACATCACCCATCGTGCTTTAATCCTCACATTCGATCATTCAATAATAACAATATGCAAATATGGCAAGGCAATACCTTTCGTGCTTTTCACTCTTCCTCACCAAGAAACAATAATAATCCAAAGTATCAAGCAAGGTGGGAAACCAATTTCAACTTTAATCATGGTGTTATAATACACAATTTCAACTTCCGATATCCCAACAACTTCAAATTAATCAATAAACACAAAGCGAATCATCAAAGAATAACAATCTAACTAAAGCATAGAAGGCATGGTAAAAGAAGTAACATGGTACAATATATCATTTCCCACCCACATGCTTTAACCTATGACGACGTATATTTACTTGTCACCTTGCATATACACTGTTCCCACACGTAATTCACATAGCAAGTAGACCAACACGTCCTAATTCCCTCAAGTCCAAGTTAAACACGATACACACCTCACTCCGCAACCAAATCAATCAATCAACTATGGTCTTTCCATTCAAACAAGCCTCCAAACCAACCGAATCTAGCCAATTATCGACCAAACAATTCAAAATAAGCTTTAAAAACTTCCCACCGATGAAAAAGGTTCAATTTTGATCATTTTTTAAAAAGGTCAACCCTGGGCCCGCTTGGTTGAAATTCAAGATTCGAACCAAAACCCGATTACCCATTTATCCCCAAGCCCGGTTATGTGATTTGTTTCGAAATCGACCTCAATTTGACGTCTAAATCTCAATTTTACAAAATTCCTAATTTTTACCGAAAATCCCTAATTTCTACCATAAAATTAAAATATTCGATGTTAAAAACTCATGAAATATAATGAGGAATTGATATAAAATGTATTAGAGTTACTTACCAATGAATTTAGGAAGAAAAAGTTCTTCAAAATTTGTATCTAGAGTGTTTGGGGGCGAAAATATTGTAAAATGAGCTAAGTCTTGATTTTCCCTCTCTTACCCAACTGCAGGTGTGGTAATTGTGAATCTATGTTTGCGACATTCACAAATGCGAACCACTGATCAGCCATCCGCAAACGCAAACAACTTTGCTTTTGCGAAGCTATCCCCAGGTTGCTAGAGCCGCAAATGCGAGACTCCTCCCGTATTTGCGATATTCCCAGCCTTTGCAAATGCGCCTCCTTCTTTGCAAATGCGAATATCTCCAATCCCAGGTCTCTTCGCAGATGCGGTCCATTGATCGCAAAAGCGCCCCTCGCAATTGCGAGCCAAACCTCACAAATGTGAGATCTGCAGGCCACACGAGTAACAGGTCTGCACCAGCAATGCAAAAATCAACCAAACTCTTCCGTAACACATCCGAAACTCACCCGACCCCCTCGGGCTCCAGACTAAACATGCACACAAGTGTAATAACATACTACAACTTGATCTCTTCAAAACTCAATAAATTTCAACTTAAACTCAATTTTCACAATTTCACACATAATGCGCTAAAACGCATTCGGGTCACCTCGAACCCCAACCAAACATGCGTACAAGTCCAAAAATATTATACAAACCTACCAGAATTGTCAAAATACCGATCCAGGATCGTTTATCCAAAATATTAACCATGGTCAACTCTAGCCTCATTTTTAGTTAAAAATTTTATTTTCTTCAAAATTTTACATAAAAGCTTTTCGAAAAGCGATACGGACCGCACACGCAAATCAAAAAATATTAAATGGAGCTAATAGAGGTCTAGAAATACGGAAATAAAGGCTAGTACTCAAAACGCCCTATCGAATTGTCACACTAAATGAGTACATAACATATGTCTTTATATTCAATATTATCACTAAACTATAATTAATTAATATGTATTCTCACTTTAATATATTAATTAACCATGATAGAATTAGTATAGTTCAATATTTGTAAATTGACTAATGATTCTTTTTATTTATAAAAATATAAATGACAATTGATTTAGGACTTCTATGTGGCAATTACTTTCCTTATTGAGTTAACAATATAAAATCAATATTCTTTACTTTCATAAATTTATACTTTTATTTTAAAATTTAAATATATTATATAATTATTTAATTTTTTTATTCAATTAGATCGGTACACGCTCATTAAGCATACATATATGGTGTGTTTGGTATGAAGGAAAATATTTTCTGGAAAATATTTTCCAATTTTCCCATGTTTGGTTGGCTTAAATGTTTTGGAAAACATTTTCCTTATCAATTCATTTTCCTCCAATTGGAAGAAAATGTTTTCCTTATCAAAAGAAGAGAAAACATTTTCCAAAGCTCCTTCTCAACCTTTCTCTCCCTCACCAACCCATCCCCTCTCCAAAAATATTTTTTTTTTTAAATTTCAGTTTTTCCGTTAACATCCACCCTACTACCCCTCCACCCCCCTCCCCCGCAAAAAAAAAATATTTTTTTACCTTAAATTTTTTTTGGCAATTTCAAATTTTTGTTTTTTTATTTTTTTGCACCACC